>BGPR01004015.1:0-12008 GCA_013235015.1 Araneus ventricosus
CCACACCATGACTTCCAAACCTGTCCTCTGTAAATAAAAAGGAAAAACAGTGTCATTAGCAACATGTAAATATATCAGTGCCCATTTGTTGGTTATAACTTTTTCACCCAGCTTCCCTCCCCCCCCCCCCGGCCGGGGCGGGGGCCTTGGATGGAATGGGCGATGCACGTCTGGAGTTTTTTCTCCTTGCAGGGTCACAAAAAGCGTGAAGGTCATTCCATTATACCCAGCTAAAACATAAATGCATGGGATAAAGTCAGACTTCTTCCCTCGGGCGTCCAAGATCTAGTGCCATCAGAAGCTCCACTCTTCTCCTTTAACATAAGTCGTTCGCTTTTCTGCGGGCGAGCGGACTCTTGGACTTGGTCTAGCTGAGGACTAGAACAAGTGGAATAAGTAACAACAACAGTTTAAAATTCATCCCATATTCATTTTATCCCGTGGCTGATTACTTTACTCCTACCTATTTGAACACGACAATGTTTACTTTGATGCTATGAATTTTCGATACTTTTCCGTTATAATCACACTACCCGTTTTTTACCCAAATAGGCACGCTTTGGCTTGTTTCTTTCTATACGCCCGTTCAAGATACTATACTTTACGCTACGACACACCACTAACTCAAGAAATAAAAATCTCCGGTTTGTAATTTGGATGGGTGTGCGTAGAGAATCTTTATTGATTCCACACAAAAAATTACATCGAGTTAACAAAATGTTACATTGATTTGGTTTACTTTATTGCCTATAGTGATAACAATAATTTCTTTACAGGCGGAGCCTTCCTTACAGAGACGCGGCTACTATTGTTTGACATACAAGATTATAAAAAGGGAACATACAGAAACACAAAACAAAAATAAAATAATATGTTTTAATTACATACAGAGAAGTTAAACATTTTAGAATGTTGAAACAAATATTGTTACATACGATACTGCTATAATGTAAAACTATTTTTGTTTAGTTTATATTGATTAAGACTTTACAAAAAAGTGTTAATAACTGTGAGATACGCTGAGTAAAATATGATTTTATATGCATGCATAGAAGTTAAATATTTTACGTCTTTTGAACAAATTTAACAAATTTATTAATTTGAACAAATTAATTACTTTGGTACTGTTATTTAATTTAAAAAGATTAAATACTTAAAACGTTTTTGAAACTGTTAAATACATTGAAGGATTAGATTCACTTTAGTGAAGAAAAAGTATAAGCCTTTTTGTTAAACTTTATATTTGTCTGTTTAGGGTTGCATATTAAATTTTACTTTCGACGCGGTAGCGAAACTAAAAGGCCCCGTCGCTAACGAAACTGTAGGATGTTTTATGAACTATTAAATTTTTACCAGTACCCACATGAGATGAAGCAAGCATCGATTGCAAGATTTTAAACAGAAGAAATTGGTTCAACTATACAAATGCCGTAGGATAAATAGTGACCGAGAGAAATTATGCGTCATTTTTGCTACTTGTTTACGATAGCTTCTCACCTGTTTACGAGAAGTCAAAATTTTTATTTATTTTAACAAAGGAAAAAATATTTTCGCATCTAGCCGCCAATATGTTAAGCCTAACTTTGGTATTTATTTTTAGCCGGAAAAAGTAAAATTATTTATTTGAAATGAGTGAAAAATAGTTTTTTTTTCCTTGGATAAAAATTTTTGCATTAGAATTTAAATATTAACTCATTTAATTAAACATAATTCCATTCTATGCATTTTGAACAGTTCAATAGCAAATGTAAGACATAAACCGCTATTTTTTAATAAAAAAAGAAATGTCAGCAGTGCAAATATACGTTAGATTTGAATTTTCACAACTAACGAGTGCGCAATAAAAAGCATTAATAATAGTAAATGATAATATTATTGTTTCTAAATTTTATTTTTACAAGAATATAAAACTCATGTTTTTGTATCACATGATTTTGATTTTTCATTTTTTACACAATTCCTGAATCATAAGAAACCAGAATTTTGAGTACTTGCATAAGAAGAAACATATTCATTTATAAAAGAATACATATATAATCGATATGTAAAAACATAAATCATAAAACTTTCAAATTTAAGAAATAATTATTCGTCGGAAAGATTTTTTTCACCTTTTAACGAAATATTTTACCTGGGTTTATACGAACGAAATATTTAGGGTGAAACGAAATATTTCAATGTGAAACGTGTTGCACAAAAGTTAATTCCCCGTTTAACAGGCTAATATATAAAAATGATTTAGTCATTTAGTCCGTATTGGGATTTATATTCCCCAAAACATTTCATCGTTGTAAATAAAGTTCATAATTTTGTTCTGAATTGTTCCTTCAATGATATAAGGCTTCATCAAAGCACAAGAAACCTTTGACCGAATATCTCTAATATTTTTCAATTATTTTGTTTCTTTTTTATTGAAAATAAATAGATAAAATATTTTATTATAGGCAATATTGCCTATGTTTTCATTTACTTTTGATTTTATTTATTATTTGAAGTATTTTGTCAATTTTTCTTATGAGTTGCATAGTAATATTAGAATTATTTCCCCCGAAAAGCGATCTTTTAAAAATGATGGGAATTTTTTCCGAGGAACTCTGGGGCTGCATATTATTTGGTTGAAACGTGACAAATATATAACTGTCTTTAATTTAAAGCTGTTCTTTTTTTCGATCAATAAAATTTTAAAAAACAGTAATTTCCTGAGAGTAGAGTTGAAAGTTTTAAAAGAGCACAGGTCATTAGGATCCATCCGCAGAATTTTTCTAAGAGAATTAAGATTTAAAAAAGGAATGATAGCCAGCTTGAAAATAAATTTTGTTGACATTGATTGAGTTTTGATAACAACTTAACCCCTTAAAGATAATTAACGGCACAATATTTCTCAAACCAAATTACATAATCTAATGCATGTCAACGATAAATACGAAAGAAAAATAAGGAAACAAATCACCTCAAAAATTGCTCAATGATATGTGTCATCTGCTATATTCAGCACCAGCGCGATAGAATTTCCGTGTCATTAACCTTTTACGCGTCATTAGCATTTTTTTACGTCCCATGAGAAAGAAAAAATCCGGAAAATGCAATAATCCAACGCAGGAATTAGGTACTGATAAACGGTATTTTTATGCTGCTAGTGTCATGTGGGTCTTAAGCTAATAGCTGTTTTCAATAAAATTCTTGCATATTTAGTTAAGCTTTTAAAGGTTCCCATAATTAGCAGGTAGCCGCTTTTTATAGAAGTATAACTCAATAAGTAAATTTGATTCCGAATTAGTATCCTTGAATAAATAGCTATATTTGAATTTTTTTAAAAAATTTATATAAACAAAATATTTCTATATCTATATACAGGGCGATTATAATTAAAGTAGCACTTTCAAAGGCTGTAAAAAACCACTAGTCAGAACGACCTGATATTTCAGCTGAGTATACGTGAAGCAATGCGAATTTGTTTTGCGAAAGAAAAAAGTTCAAAAGTTGACTTATAGATGACGCTGTACTCGTGATAAGATGCTAAAAAACGATTGCTTTAAAAGATATGCTAATTTTAAGGATTAAGCGAGTTAGTAAAGAATCCTCAAGATAGTAAGTATATTAAGAAATACTCCAGTAAGCTGAACACTTTTAGTTCGTTCTTTTTTCGTGTTTCCCTAACTTATGCGCGGACGCAGGGGACAGAGAAAAAAAACGTGCATAAGTGAGAGACGCGCGTAAGAGAAAAACCAGAAAAGGGAGCTTAAAAGTGAAACATCAATACAGTGTGCATATATTGTTAATTAATACTATGTATATACTACTGAAAAATGTAAATAAGATTAGTTTCAAAATGCAAATACGTGTATAACTTCCGTTAATTATTTTTTAAGAACACAAAGAAAATGGAAATGCTCCCGATTTTTTAAAATCTCTCACAATGTTGATTCTGGGACATTAAAATGATCAGCTAAAGCTTTTTTCGAGGTGCAAGGATTTTCTTCGAATTTTTTAATAACATCCATTTTAAACGAAAGCGACAATTTCGTTCTTTTCGTCATTTTAAAACGCAACCATCTAATCAAAACTCCAAAGATGGTTCTTTCGTTAGCGATCAATGCCACGTGGTACGTACCGTACTAACCTCTCTAATTGGCTGCTGTATAGATAAGACTTTCACTGACGTCAATCACAAGAACCCCCACGTGCATCCCTGTGTATAAGTTAGAGGAATGCGTTCCTGGAATCTGAACAATAGAGGAAGGGTGAGGGAATGCATTCCTAAAAGCAGAGCAAAAAGGGTTTTTGTTCTGCTGAAGGAAAAAAAAAACTTTTTAAACTAAAGAAATTTTTGCGACGCGCATAAGTGAGAGGTACTTTTTAGTGCGGTGCATAAATGAATAAGAGTTATCATTGTTTTCCTATATCCCTGGCCGGGACAGCGGATAAAACGCACGTAAGTGAAAAACGCGCAGAAAAGAGAGCGCGTACAAGTGAGAGGTGACTGTAATTCTTTTTAGCAGCATGTCTTAAGCCAATTAACATGCTGCTGGACAGAAAATGTGCCGCTTTATTTAAATGTTGAAGTCAAATAAATATTTTACATGAGGAATAGGAAAGTAAAGTTGGCGCCAACCAACGAAAAAAACGCGGGTTAAATATCGCAATATGAAGTTTAAAATTACTTTGTTAGGGAAACTATGAATATAAAATTATGAATAAGATATTCAGATGAAATTTTATTCCGGGCGAACAAGCCGGTCGCCAAAGGCGGCTAGTCTTTAAATAATAGCATGTCACAAAAAAATCCGGTTAGCCTAATGATGTGTCTACGGACTCTAAATCAAATAATTAGTGCCAGCACGGCATTCTCAAAGAAGGATGGTCCAATTAATCAAGTATTCTATGCAGTTAACACCTGACGAGTTCCCATTGTAATTCACAGTCCAATGAGCATTTTCAGTTGCTGAACAGTCGTAATTTTGGCGATGGTGTCACTCATTATTTATGGAAAAGTCCCAATTTAATGCAAAGAACTAAAATTATAATAAGTCAAAAAGCATTTATTAATTGTTGTAAATCATTCCGATCAGGCTTGATTATGAATTTGCATCTGCTAATTTTCGTTCTGAAACTTTCATATATGCCATTAATTGCTTGTTTTA
This sequence comes from Araneus ventricosus, assembly GCA_013235015.1. Taxonomy (NCBI): domain Eukaryota; kingdom Metazoa; phylum Arthropoda; class Arachnida; order Araneae; family Araneidae; genus Araneus; species Araneus ventricosus. The sequence continues at coordinate 5,142 of BGPR01004015.1, forward strand.
TATTTCTTTTATGCATACTCGATACACCTTTTACATTTGGAGACTTTCTTCTAAACTCTAATTTCTAACAAATAAAGAAATTTAACTTTTAGCTATTTTATGAGTTTATTTAATAAAATTATATTTTCATGTCTTACAAAATTTAAATTATTAGTTTTCTTATTTTAGTAAATATATTTATGTTATTTAACTTGTTATTTGGATAAGCCCATACATATACTATGCCATAAGCAAGTCATAGAATGTGCATGTCGAGCATTTTTCAGATCTCTAGTTTGGGGTTCTATGATAGATTATAAATCTATTTGTTTCATCTGAATGCATAAAAGAAACATTAGTAAGTATTCTGTATTCAAGTGTATAAAAACCATCACTACGAGATCATTTATCTCGCTAAATGATCTTAAAATTATAACCAAACAAGTATTATTTCTCGCTATAATGTAGGAAACTCTCCGAAGTTTTAGAAAACACTGTTTTAAATGTGATTGGCAGTTTTCCAGGAGCATAATAAGAATTTTATTCCAATCGATCTCCTTAAAGAGTTTTCGAAGAATTTATGAGTTGCTTAAAATTTAAATTTATCTCGGCAAGTTTGCAAAATATCTGGAATGTGTTTCGAAATTACTCCTTTACACGCGATATGGAAGTTTAGCACACATCACATTTGTTTTAAATTTGTTTCCACTGGAAATCTCGTCTAAAATTTTCTCCATTTTAATACGCGTGTAAATGATGAACAGAAAGTAAAATTCATCATATCTAATGTTTTATTCATCATGTAATTTTATTCTCATATAAATAGGTTTAAGAAAATGCCAATATTCATTCTTCTTTGTTGGCGAATCTTTTGATTGCATGTTTAAAGTATTTTTAATATTAGATGCTTAGCCTGAGTTAGATTGGTTTTCATGGCATAACAGTCGGATTTGACCGTACATAAGAAATTCGTTACAAATCAGAATTTTATTCCCGTATAAATAGGCTTAAGAAAATGCCAATATTCATTCTTCTTTGTTGGTGAATCTTTTGATTGTATGCTTAAAGTATTTTCAATAATAGATGCTTAGCCTGATTTAGAATGGTTTTTATGGCATAACAGTCGGATTTGGCCGTACATAAAAAATTGTTACAAATCAGAATTTTATTCCCATACAAATAAGGCACAAGAAAATGCCAATATTCATTCTTCTTTGTTGGTGAATCTTTTAATTGCATGCTTAAAGTATTTTCAATAATAGATGCTTAGCCTGAGTTAGAATGGTTTTTATGACATAACAGTCGGATTTGGCCGTACATAAAAAATCCTTACAAATCAGTATTCTGCCTCTATGTCTGTAGGTACGAATGTGAACACAATAATTTAAAAACTGAATGAGCCATATGAATGAATTTTAATATGTAGCCATTAAGAAAAATTGTAGATAGGAAGCAATGTTTGGATGAAATTCGTTTTCGGAAAACCTGCCGTTCATCTATGTGCTTGCGAAAAAGACAATTCAGAAACTTAACACCCTGGACAGATGAAAGTTACAACTATACTTGTAGATCTGAAAAATTTTAAGGTATCCGACTAAGTTCGGAGAAATAATTTTAAAATGCATGCACAAAAAGACTTACTGAGCTAAATAACAAAAATAGGCTTAAATAGTCAAAATTAGAAATAAAAATTAATATATCATCAATGGTTTTTGAAAATACTTATTGTTTTTCAAGGATTGGAATAAAAATTTCAGTGTTAAGAAAAACAACATAATTGAATAAACTGTGGGACATATTCAATTTTAATTTCGCTTGCTAACTTCTCAAACTATCTAGTATGTAATAGACCGCAGGATAAAATTTATTTAAAAAAATAAAAAAAAAAATTATGAAATATTTTATTATTCAAAGTTGACGTCATTGATTTTTCGCCAAAATTATCCTATGTTTCGAACTGAAAGTGACTGTAAAACATGACTGAATAAAGCTGTCATAAAAACGGTGTTTGACATATGTGTACCAAATTTTAATTAATTTTAATGAATTGTTTTGCAGATATCACGTTTTTCGTGGACCAATTTAAGTGAAATTTTCATTTTTCAAAAAACGCATTCAAAAATTATAATAACAAATGAGTCAAATAGATATCAAGGAATAAAATATTCAAGGAATAATAATGAAAACAAAGACTGTTTTAGAATCTTAAAAGTTCTGGCTTTCTTTTTAGATCATAAAATGTGTTTGAATTTTTCTTCGAAAATCGGTTTTTCAACCTAGTCGGATACCTTACACCCAATCCGTCAAACGGCTGATTGTCTCTCGATTGTATATTCGTGTGTATGCCTAACAATAACTGACATACACAACAAGCAAGATGACCGAAATTTGGTATGCAGTCCTTACTCCAAAATTGAATATCTGTATCGAATTTTCAAACTCATTTGGTGTAAGGGAAAAGGTCAACAATGCAAATCAGATTGTCTTCGTTATACTATGAATATGAACAGGAAACCGAGCCATATTGGGAAATGTATGAGAAAGCAAGATGACTTAAATTTGGTATGCAGTCCTTACCTCAAAACTGAATATCTGTATCAAATTTTCCAACTCATTTGGTGTAAGGGAAAAGGTCAACAATGCAAACCAGATTGCCTTCGTTATATTATGAATCTGAACAGGAAAGAGAGCATACTGGGAAATGTATGAGAAAGCAAAACATAGCTGAAATTTGGTATGCAGTCCTTACTTCAAAACTGAATATCTGTATCAAATTTTCCAACTCATTTGGTGTAAGGGAAAAGGTCAAGAATGCAAATCAGATTGCCTTCGTTATACTATGAATATGATCAGGAAAGGGAGCATACTGGGAAATGTATGAGAAAGCAAAACATAGCTGAAATTTGGTATGCAGTCCTTACTTCAAAACTGAATATCTGTATCAAATTTTCCAACTCATTTGGTGTAAGGGAAAAGGTCAAGAATGCAAATCAGATTGCCTTCGTTATACTATGAATATGATCAGGAAAGGGAGCATACTGGGAAATGTATGAGAAAGCAAAACATAGCTGAAATTTGGTATGCAGTCCTTACTTCAACACTGAATATCTGTATCAGATTTTCCAACTCATTTGGTGTAAGGGAAAAGGTCAACAATGCATATCAGATTGTCTTCGTTATATTATGAATCTGAACAGGAAAGCGAGCCATACTGGGAAATGTATGAGAAAGTGACGGGGAAAACATTCTCGCTTCTTTGAAAAAGTCTTATTTCGAGAATTTATGCTGAGAACTACAATATTTTTCTTATGTTTTATATTTTATGAAATCTGTGCATCATAGTAATGCATATTTCGAAGGAAAATATTTCGGCGCAATTCAATGTTCTAATTCTAATTCTAACAGTATATCGGTTGACTGAATTTTGATATATATAAAATCTATGTAATCTGTTATGCAGAATTTTTGAAAATATTTTAATCCAGATTATATCAAATAACAAAACCCTGCTTTATATGCTTTTCTTTAAAATGTTTCTACTTTGTCATTTAATGATTTCAATTGATAAACAATTACTCTTTTTACAAATCGTTATAAAATATTTCGAAAAGAAAATCTAAAAATGAAAGTTTATGCTTATCCAGCGAAATATTGTTCTTCTCAAAATATGAATTGTGAGATTTGCATTATTATTTTGTAGTCTGAATCATGTCACTAAAACTAAAGTGTATCAGGCAAGTTAATTAAAAACTTTCTTTTTTATATAAACTGTATTTAACATTTTAAATGTATGAAAATTTCTAAAAGCTACAACATGCTACGAAGGAATTTAAAAAAATATCTTTGCTTTAATATTTTCGCTTAATGAATTTTATTCCTTTTTATTCAGAATGATAGTTGGGAATCTGTACCCGTGAAGTATTGAACATCTTCTGATAAAGAATTACATATGAAAAACATTAAGTATCATTAAATACAAGTTTTTAAAAAAGTCACCTACGACTATAGATTTAAGCTCTTAATACTGGTATTAACATACCGTGAAATCAATTCAATGAAGCTTACATACTGCCCTAAATAGCATTTTTGAGTTGTAATTAATGACTTTCAACTTTTCCTGTTTTTCAGAGATCGAACATGAATTCTGATAAATTATTCTTTAATTAATAGCAATATGAATTTCTTGTTATTTTGTTTTCTTGTACATTTAAATTAAAATTTAATATATCATTATTTTCGTTCCTGTATATATTAAGTCAAAAAAGAAGATAGATGAATATTTATTCAAAATTGAAATAAATCGATTATTCTCATTTATAGCATTTGGAACAAAATAAGGGACTGAATTATGTCCATATGGTTTATAAATCTAAAACGATGGTTATTATAATATATATATTATTGTTTTGAAATTTTATATCAATACAAATATCCAATTTTAATGAATATAACAGAACGTTTATGAATTACAAAATAAAAGTAATTGAAAACATTAAAGATAAAGACTAAGAATTGCGGGTTCCTTATATATTATATAAGGAATCCTTATTCCTTATATATTAAACAAGGAATCCTTATTCCTTATATATTATGTAAGGAATCCTCAATTGGACTATATATATATCTATTATATATAGTCCAGTTATTATTTATTACTCTTCGGGTGCACGCAAAATAATTCATGAAGTACATTTTAATATAATAAGCTTGTCCAAACTCTAAAATAAAAGAATGACAATTACATTAGCATTCCGCAACTAAATCCGTCGCTATAACTTACTGATGAGATTTTTTTGAAAAAATAATTACCGTAATGCTAAATATAGAGAGTTAATAAATATGCCGTCGATCGAAATTACCGATGACAAATGCAAATGAAGCAAAATTAAATTAAAAGAAAATGGAGCACGGGAACCCTTGGTACTGACTTTAGACAGCAAAAACAGTCCTTTTAAGACTTCTTAGTTTTCCAAGGATTATATATCGCCTTATTTTTTTAAGAACGCTTCCACTACATTCACCGTCCCATTAAAATGTCAACTCCATTCCCTTGACGAAACTTATTTATAGGAAAGAAAGGAAATATCTGTCAGAATCTGCTGAGAATGATCTTAGATTAACTGGTACTGGACTGAGCCTAGGGATTAACCAACCAATCTTATATTTCAATTAGGGGTGGTATATATATATATATATTTCACAATAAATGCCGAACTGTAATTCGTATTTAGCTTTTGGCAATTTTTGCTACGACTTTGAAGCAGTAAGCATTTAGTTAATTTTCTCGTTCTTTTTTTAACATATTTTGGAGATTTACTCCTATATTTGTTGTCTTTTTCCAACAATTGGCCCTCACAGAAGGTTGGCGTCTATAAATTTCGAAATAATGTGACATAATCGATTCCTCAGGTCGATTGGCGTTTGATTGTGGGAATTCCATATCTGGATTGACCTTTTCATAGTAATAGTTTTTATTATTATTAGCTTTCTGTATTTCATTGTGTGAATAATATTAGGTTATTTAGTTTATTATATTTAATTTTAAAAGATGGTTTAATAGGTGTATATGATGAAAATGTTATTTGAGTTTTAATGGTTTAAATATATATATATATATATCCTACGAACATAACGCATAAATACATGCATTAAAAAATAATGCAATAATACGAACAGAAATTTCAGAATGTTCCATAAAACAAATAGGAATGAGTTTGAAGCAGAATTCTTGGACTTGAAAATCTAATTACTACATAGCTTTTGCACTGATATTTACGAAAAGAGAAAGAATACCAATGTTAATGTCAATAGATTCCCTTCTCGGTCATTCATTATTTCAAGTAAGGGGCTGTCCATAAATGATGTCACACTTTTTTTCCAATATTTTTGACCCCCCTTTGTCACAAAATGTCACACTTCACCATACCCCCTCCCTCCCCCTTGTCACATGTCACACTATATTACATAAACACAAACTTGCAGTTCGGAAACAAAGCACTACATTATAGGTCATATTTCAAATTTTATTTTTAAACTTTAATCATGTGTTTCAATGACATTTGTGAGCATAACAATAATAATGATTATATGTGTACTTATTTTGTATGAAATAAGATTAAGGTTTACAACAAAAAACATTATTAATATACAATAGTAATAAAATATTAATATAAAAGAGCAATTGTAAACAGTAGTATTTTGGAATTTGATATATTTTGCTTTAAATCTTATCTCTACTTTATGAACACAAAATACTCTTAAACAGAGTAAATTTAAAAAAAAATGCGCCTCAATAAGATCAACCTGTTTGTGCTACTACCAGTTCTACCGCTCACCCAGGTGGGGCGACATATCTTTTGTTGGACATTTCAAGGGTGGACAGGGGGAGGTTTGCTTCTAATGGTGAAGAATTGCTGCTGCTACCATATTCTCAAAACCTGCCCTGAATGCCTTTTTCAAAAAGAAAGGAATATAAGTGAAAAAATATAACATGAAAGTTGTTTTTATTTTAAACAAAATGTGTGATGTCACATTTCTTGTTACCCCCTCTCCTCCCTTTGTCACAAACTTCACAATTTCACGAACCCCCTCCCCCCCTCGAAGCGTGACATCATTTGTGGGCGACCCCCTAAGATCTATAGAAATACCGTTCTTAATCAATGCCCTTGAAGAGATACCATTTGATGTAACTGAAAGATTCTTTCGAATCGAATAAAAATTTAAAAAGATCTACTTATAAATGGTATTCAATATATTACAGATCATGATTTTTGCCTCTTTCTGCTTCGCTGCTGGCAACCATCAATGGCACTTATAAGTAGGAAAAGATTTTCACACTTGTTTAATAGGTTACTAGGGTAGGATGGGAATATAGCTTACTTGTTAAAT
>BGPR01004015.1:17176-59776 GCA_013235015.1 Araneus ventricosus
ATTTGATACAGATCTACACCTCTAGTGTACAACCTATATACCAGGTATATAGGCATATACCAGGTATATATGTAACCTATATACCAGGTATATATTCTAATCAAACAGAAGAAGAATGAGTGTATTTTCAGGTTCCCTTCCCATCCGGATATCTGATACTGAATTCAATAGACAGATCTACACCTCTAGTGTACAACCTATAATGTCACGTTTAATTCATCAGCTTTGGGGTTATCATGTTGACATACATGCAATCAGATATAATTTCAAAATTGGTTCCGGAAAAATCAGAAACATCAAGAAGAAACGTTCTAGACGCTAAATATTATGAAGATACAAATGCTTTCTTTCTGGCATTCTTTAACAATTACTACAATAGTTTCCTTCTACTTTTTTAAAAAAATTTACATAATCTGTACGCAAAACATTAAAAAGGAATATTTAGATTTTAATAAGTGTTGCATTGTTAGAAAATAAACTGAGCGATATCCCATATCGTTCAGAGAAAAATTAGGAGTCGACTTATTGCCCTTTCATTGACGAGTATTTCAAAGTTATTTGGTGTATTAAATAATTTCAGATATTCATTAGTTATTATTCCTTTCTTGGACACGGAAATCTCTTAAGCAATGCACTAATTACTGAACATCTTTTAGAAAATTTTAATATAGGGCAATGTTTGCAATCCACTATATTAATTGTATGTTTTATTGTTCCATGTTGAATACTTAATAAAAATATTAAATAATTTAAAACACAATATTTAATTCAAATCATTTTAAAATCATTGGGAGTGCAAAAAACAAATCTTGAAAATAATATTTAACTTCTATTTTTGCAATTTTTTGATTGATTTATATTAAAACAAATTTGTGGATGTCACCGTTTTCAACCGTTAAATACATATGAGTCTCTGAACTTCAGATAAGACTATTTTATCGGAAATATTTCATGAAGCAAACATTTAGCGAAACTACTGAAAGTCATTTCTTTTAACATTCACAACTTGTTTGGTGAGAATACAGCAGATTTTACTTTGAAGTCAGCTGAAATCTGTCAAAGCCTCACATTAGCGCATGTTACTGTAAACAGAAATCTCATGGTATTTGTATTAGGGAGAGACTTTCCGTTAAATATTTATTCTAATTCTGAAAAATGAATTTACTGTGAAAATATAGTGCGATTTCAAACACTTTGAGTTTATACATCCGAAATCTTTGTCAAAATGCCAATAATAAATGAATATTTTCATAAAGTGTTTTCGGAAAAATATTGACCTGTCTCTTTGTGTATTATAGTTATATCAGTGTTTGGAGAGAATGTTATCTTAAGAAATAAAACAAAAAATTGTCTTTATAAATACATTGACTTATGGAGATGATATGAAATATCTTGGAATCATTCTATTAAATTAAATTAATTAATTAATTAATTAAACATTAATGACTTCTTAAATACATTTCCAGTTTGAATTTCTATAAATAGCCAAAGTTCTTAACAAAAATTTTGTAAAATTATATTACATATTTTTACTATTAAGTCTATTTTATAAGATGCTGAGGAGAGAGTTTATCATAAACGAGTACATTAAACTGTTCACTGGTTTCCAAAAAATAAGAAAGAATCAGAAAATTTGCGATTGTGAAATTTTCATACGTCTAAATTTAATAAAATTTGAAAAAAAGCAGTAATATCATCCTGCTTCACATATTAGGTAGAAAAGTAAAATAATAGGGCAGCAAAAAATACGTAAATTGAAGGAATACGAAAAAAACATAGTATCTTAGTGCAATCTGGAATAAGGATCAATTTAGAGTGCGATCCATTCTAACAGATATGCAACCACGAATGAAGGCTTTGATTCGATGAATAATGAAATGGTTGTGTTTATTAACTCAGTTGGAAGTAAAACCCACTGCTGTCCCGAAGCAACTCGAACACCCTAGAAGCTGCGGGGATGGGGCAAGAGCAAAATATGTCTCCCTAGTACCCAGATAGCAATTTTAGTTTGCAGTAAACTTGCACTGCAATTTTGCAAGCTTGCAGCAAAGTTGACACGACAAGAGTGCAAGTGTGAAACAAGTTTGCAGCAAGTTAACTCAAGCTTCGAAGTCACCACGCGACGAACTTGCAGCAAGCTTACCACGTCAAACTCATTGCAAACATAGCAAAAACAGAGTACGAACACAACATCGGATTAGAACTTGCTACCTATCGCTTGCTAAGCGGACGCTCTAAGCACTCGGGAAGATACTCACTGTAAATCTTTTTCTATCACGACTAAGATTGGAAAAAAAGTTGCCCGGCGCACACCAGATAAAAAATCTTCTTGAGAACTTTGGAAACAAAATCTGGTCTCATCATCGGCTTCCATTCACTTTTGCTACAATTAGCATGTCTAATTAAATCTTTGATTTCAGTGGCGTGATGCGAGAGGTACACACACCGCTGGACGTCTTGTATACAACCTTGCATTCACTAATCATTCTGAGCTGGATACCAGACTTTCAGTGGCCTCTAAAAGAGAAGATCTTAGCAAGATTTGTGTATTTATTCTGCGTTTTCTTACAGTTAACTGAAAATAGCGGCTTTCTGAGGCACTTGTTTCTCTAGGCTTTCCTCGACGGTACATTCTAAAAGCTGATTCAGTTCCTAGAAATGCAGTACACAGTTTTTGAATTAAAGAAGGGTTCGCGTTCAATCATCTTGCTACATAGGATTAATTCTACCCCGCTTCCATTCGCCCAATTGTATTCCATAGTAATTCTTCAGATAAATGATACTGAATATTAATATCTAACTTGCGGCTACGTTAAAATTTTATTACGTATTGTCGACTTTCAGAAACTACAGACGCTTTTCAATCATTTTTCGGTCACGTGCCCCATGACGTTAAGCTATAGCAGCTACACTCATTTTCCATATCATATTCTGATGCAGCATTACTTTCGACTTGAACTGCATGATTTGTAAGAAAAATATTTTTTTTCGTAGGTGTAATAGTGTTTTTTTCTGATTTTTCTTAATTTTTGGAAATCAATTTACTTAAATGGAATACATATTCTTTGATTGAAATTGTATTTAATAAATAATGAGTGTTTGTGTCTCAATATCTTATTTTGCATATTCAGGCTCAATTTTTCATCTGATGGGGAAAACAGATATATTTTAGGTTTTATCAAATAAAGCAAATGAACACCAATTTTGTCACGATTTCAGGTCCCTTTTTTTATGTTCCGCTGAAAGCATCATCTTTCAGAATTTACGAACGCAATGCGTGGTGTTTAAGAGAAATCCAATTTCGGAAAACTTTTAGTTTTAATGCGTAAACAGGCCAGGATGTCGTATTCATCATTTTAAAAAACTTGAATGATACACATTTACCACTGCTCTGCCGTCTCTTTAGCTTCTAATGTATAAAATCCATCGATGCATCATAAGATATTTGTATAACTCCATCCTACCTTCGTCACTCATTTGTTTCAGAATCATCTATTTACGCTCAAAGTTTGCTGCAACTCTTTAAAACTCACCCTATCTAATTTGGCAGATATACTACAGCCATTTGTTTCAGAGCTAATTTTGGCCAAGTGCCATGAGAATTAAATTTACGTTCTTATTTAAAAATTCACGGTCGAACAAAATAAAAACTTATAATTTAACTATCTATTCTTTGTCCTTTAATAACACCAAAAGCATTTAATTCTTTTGCGCAATTCGGTATTGATTTGTTGGTGTTATGGACGTTAATCAAAGAGAAAATAAATTCGAATACAGAATACATTGTTCCTGCAGAAATTATAATTTTTCTACATCAGCACCGAATGTTTCTTTTTCTTTGAAAGCCAAGAATCCTTTAATAACTCCAAAGGCATTTTTTGTGCAATTCGATATTCATTTGTTGGTTTTATGGTTATTGTTCAAAGACAAAATAAACTCGAATAAATAATACAGTGTTCCTGCAGAAAAATTTTTCTACATCCGTACCGAAGTGTTCTGGTTCTAGTAAAGCTAAGAAACCTTTAATAACTCAAAAACCATTTTATTTTTTTGCACAATGGGTAATTATTTTTTGGTATTATGGAATTATTCAAAGAGAAAATAAACTCGATTAAAGAATACAGTTTTCATGCAGAAAATTAAATTTTTCTACATCCGCGTCGAAGTGTCTCTGATTCTAGAAAAGCTGAGAATCTGATAGAAGTCTTCAAAATATTCGGTTTTTCTTCACATTGTGTCCTGATACTGTCTTTTAATGTATAATAAGGCGTAAAACACAACAGCGTTGAGACATTTTAAAATTCGCCGCATCCTTTTAAAATATCTTGTATTCTTGTTCATTTTCAATAAGAGAAAATAAACTCGATTACAGAATACAGTGTTCATGCAGAAATTAAATTTCTCTACGTCTGCACCGAAGTGTCCCCGATTCTTGAAAAGCTGAGAATCTGATAGAAGTCTTTAAAATATTCTGTGTTTCTTCACCTTGTGTCCTGCTACTGTCTTTTAATGTATAATAAGGCATAATACACAACAGTGATGAGGCTTTTTAAAATTCGACGCATCATTTTAAAATATCTTGTAGTATTTTTGTTTATTTTCAATAGCATTTCTTTAAAGTTGCTATATATAGATAGATATACGAGGCAAAGTGGAATATGTGGGTAGACTCCACAATTTTTCTTATTCATGAAGATGAATGCTGGACATTACTCACCTTAAAAGCGAAGGCGCCGTCCTCTGCCTTCCCGATGACATGACCACAGCTGGTTTTGACTGCGACCTGCCTGTGCGTGTTGGAGAACTCTTGGGCCCCGGATAGAGGGTCGATATTTAGGAAGGAATCGTCATTTGGCACTTTTCTGAAATGGAAATTTCCAAGTCTGAGTCATACAGGAAAAGAATAAAATCACTACGTAGAGAATTCATAATAATTTTCTTTCGATATCATGAAAAAGCATTCAGAACTGAGAACATGAAGAAAAACTATCCATTGTACTTTAATAAATTTTACGGTACTAACTAAAATTTGCTTATGAAACAGCAGAAAATGCTTTGCTTATGAAAACAGCAGAGAACAGCAGGCGAATTTTTAGACCGCCCGGGACCGCCTCGTTCGGTGTGAGAAGGTTAAATCTCAAAACAATACGAATGAAGAGACGTTCAAATTTTTTATGAAATAAACAGTATACAGAACGGTCGCATAGCTAATTTTTCCTTCTTCTGCAAAATCTTCATTAACTCTTCAATCCCGAGGCGATTTTTTTCTTCTAGCCTCATCTAAACCGGGCTTTTTTGGGAGGATACGCCATAACCGTAAATCACAGCCCCCGACCTGCCATGGCACACGAGTTTTCACTGAATGACAGTCGTGCGATAGCAACGAGTACTGAGGTCGGGTCCTAATGGCCAACACAGCCCCACGGCCCAACCCCTCCCGTAGGTGGTACGTACTATCACTGGAGGAGGGCTGCCGCCCCCCCCAATTCATGTACCCCGAGGCGGGCGAGTTCCTTCATATACAAACCTGAGCAACTCATCCGCACTTAGTGGTGCCCACTTCTATCGGGGAGAGGATACGCCATAAATTGGACTCTCCCAAACTGAGTGGTAATTTACCCCATCCCCTGCTTTAACCTTCCCTTAAGGCGCGCGGAAATATGCTGTGGTTGGCAAAGATAATTGGACCCCCTACCGCACTTATCTCCGAAGCGATCTGAGAACCTTCTGTCAAAAGAAGTCAACCTTCTCAGACCGTCCTTCGTCGCTGTGAAGGTTAAATTTTTAGACCACCCGGGACCGCCTCGCTCGGTGCGAGAAGGTTAAATCTCAAAACAATACGAATGAATAGACGTTCAAATTTTTTATGAAATAATTAATCAAGAATTCTTCAGATACTTATATACTAAGGACACTGGTATCAGTATGATCTTTCTTTAAAATTATGTTTACGCAGATTTGTTCTTCGAATTACCGTAATTTCCATAATATTGACTGAAGGAACTCATGTATTTAATCATATTATTTGTTTTCCGAATTACCGTAATTTCCATAATATGGACTGAAGGAACTCATGTATTTAATCATATTATTTGTTTTCCGAATTACCGTAATTTCCATAATATGGACTGAAGGAACTCATGTATTTAATCATATTATTTGTTTTTCGAATTACCGTATTTTCCATAATATGGACTGAAGGAACTCGTGTATTTAATCATATTATTTGTTTTCCGAATTACTGTAATTTCCATAATATTGACTAAAGGATCTCATGTATTTAATCATATTATTTGTTTTTCGAATTACCGTAATTTCCATAATATGGACTGAAGGAACTCATGTATTTAGTCATATTATTTCACCAAGATTAATGAATTGTGGTAATGACATTCACCACATATTACAATTCTAGATAAAACTACATCACAGAAATAAATTGCAGAAATATATTGCCTCACAAAGAAACCTACCCAGTGGTCTCTGTAGCTCAATTGGTAGAGCAATGAACTGTAAATCTATTTGTCCGTCGTTTGAATTCCGCCCACAGTAGTTTAACCCAAGGACTAATATTTTATTTATTGTTTATTTATGTTCTGGGCAATTCTAGATCTTTCTTTATACTAGAAGATTTGTGCCCGTCTACGACGTGCTTTTAGCTTGCCAGCAATATCTGAAATCTGATTGTCAGAGATTTATTAACGAAAGTTGTAGTAGAAAATTTCATGCACATTGGCAGAGTGCTTAAGAAATAAAAAAAAAGCGTGAAAAACAGAAATGATGAATCAATCGATACTAATTTTCGTTCTGCAAAATATATAAAAATTCAATTCCAAAATTAAGTACGAAAACGAAAGAACCTTTTTAACAAAAACGGAAGTAAACGTCTCCAAGAAGGGGAAAAATAATTAATTCAAGTATAACTTCTATTTCATATTAACGGAGTTCCGTGACGATTAATCAACATAAAATAAAAAAAAAGAAAAGCAACTTCTAAACTCAGCTGAAAAACTCTGTCATAATTCCTATTTGATAGTAAATCATCACAGAATCCAAGCAGTATCCTGTGGTGTGTATGCTAATTTACAATTAGCTCTAAATCTCTTTGGCACGTAGCCAAACCAAACTTCATGATCGTTACCGATTTTTCTGGCCTTTTCTATAATAGATTCTATTTGGACGATTCTCGAATATTCTATGAGTATAAATGCCGATTCCTACACGTTGTTAGCAAGTTCTCTGTCCTCTTATGTTATGAGTTGCTTCAAGATAAAAGTCTATTTTATTGAAAAACCATACTCCGTAATTATTAGCATCGTCGTTAAAATATTGAGTAATAATATGAAATAAGGGAACATTTGTTCTGTCCCGAGCTGTTATAGACTTGATTGTAAGCTGTGTGAAGAATGTTATACAGAATAAATTTAAACTGAAAACAATTTAATACCCATTCTTATTTATGAAATACATAACAATTATTTTTTCTTCAAAATTTATAAATATATAGTAAATAGATTTGTTTTATGCTAGAGAAAAAAATCATTGAGGAGTCAGGATAACTCATTTATTAAAATAAATCAAATTATTTACAGATAATCTATCTTGATTTGACATATGGAGCTTCAAGCAAGTTTTTAAAGTAGAATTTTTAGACTATAGTTTAAAAAATAAATCCGAGAGTATCTATAAATCGAAAAAAAGATTTGGTTCAGATCGACCTATTCATTGATTTCGCAGTCAAACCGCACATTGAGCATAATTTTACTGCGCATGGGCGAAACGTAGTGTGATTCTTCTTTCATAACTTAAGAGCCAGATATATGGGCCAACTTATATAAAAATTCCAGTTCAATACCGTTAGTATTGACAAAGATATCGGCATTGCAAGAGCTAAATTGCTTTTGATGTCTAGGAGAAATAAAATGATGAGGGTTCTTGCACAAATTGATAATTTTTTTCAATTGAATCTTCGAAAGTAATATTTAATTTTATGAAGCTTGAATATTCTAAATACTCACGTATACTTTTAAATTAAGTATATAATTTAAATTGCATTTCGATGATAACTTATTCGGAGGGAAAATAGCCCGTTACCTTTCATTGGTTTCATTGAGAAACCAAAAAATTCTTGAAAATAAAAAAAAAAATGCGAAATTACTTTCCTTTGCATATTTGTGATTAGCTACATGTGTTTACTACTCTTTTTAGAAGTAAATTTAGTAGTTTTTAAACCGAATCAGGTAGTGAACTTTGAAGGGTTTAAAATACAATGAACTTTCATGCAAGGCGGAGGGTACCTTCCACGTAATACGAAATTGCGTTACACGGGAGATCCATTATTGGGCTAATTGAAGTATTATTATTGCCACTGGGAAACTACTTTCTAAAATTGTCAGCTTCACTTCTCATATATAAGCAAGTAAGTGTATGTAATTGCTTTTCTGAAACCAGCGGGAGTGGTCTCCCCTAAACTTTCTCGTATACTTTCTAAGTGGAGATTCGTAGTGGAGATACTTTCTCTTTGTATACTTCGTATACGAGAAAGTAAAACAAAAAAACAAACAAACCTGAAATCAAATATCTGTTGCCACGTTTCAAAAAAAAATATTACTTTGAAGCAGGCGCGATAAAATAGGCAATGCAATGAATACTAAAGCGAAAATTCTGCTTTGGAATTGAATTCCCAAGAAAACAATTTATACTACCACAACCGCAACAATTGCAAAAGAGCGTGAATAAAAGATTTGCTGAAATAATAAGATCGGTTTGATTTACAACAATAAAAAAATTGTTAACAATTGATGCTTGAAAACATTATTTATTGTTGTAAATAAAATTTACAACAATAACAGATTGCTACCAATACGCATGCGCATGAGAATTGGATTAAAAGAAATTTAATGTGCAATTTGAACGCCCCTTTTTGACGGATTTGGCCCAAACTTTTATACGGACCTACATTCATAACGATAAAACTGTGTACCAAATTTTATCCATTTAGCTATTCAAGTTTTTGAGTTATAGCGTTCACATGACCGCGGACATACAAATAGACAGACTTCCCGTAGACGGATTTTGTCCAAAATTTGAAAGAAACCTACAAATTATGTTCAAAAACCACATACCAAATTTCATCCCCGTAGCTCTAATAGTTTTCGAGTTATCGTGTTCACAGACAGACACACACACAGACAGACATACAGACATAATTCCAAAATCGTGTTTTTCGGACTCGGGGACGTCTGAAACGTGGAGATCCGTCAAAATTTCGAGCTCGAATTTTTTGACGATTACAATACTTTCTCTTTGTATACTTCGTATACGAGAAAGTAAAAAGAAGCAAAAGCTGAGAATTTTTTAAATTTTTCTTACACATAGTACAGGACGCGCGTTTATCATGCGGCATGAGAGATAGTCAAAATTTTTTCATCGCATTATACGAATTCTCGTTGTACAGAAACACGTTATCCACTGTACAACATTTCAACCCTTTCTAAGACCATGGTAAGTAAACTTACCACCAATTCGTCAATTTTTAAATGCAATTTTTAAGGTTGGCGTAAGTTCTCGCCAAATTTTTCGATGACAACAAAAACATACATGTTCCTGTTTCTTACATCAAACCATAAAGAAGTGTTTTGACTTGATATTTAATTTTTAATTAATTAAATTAATTAAGAAAAAATAATTGTCACCCAATAAGCTAAATGAATTTCTTTTCTTAAATTAATCTCAATCCCAAAATTAGTTTATTCTACGATCACTAGAAAAATATTGCCCTTTTAAGGGTTAAAAAATAAATCAGAAGATCTGTCGAACAAAGAAAGGGCTCACTTTACATATTTAAAAGTAAAATGAACTCATTGAATGTTCAAAGCAATTGATTACAATGGAAGATTTCAAAAAAATCTAACTATATTGAGTTATTCATGGCCAAGAAGTGTATTCACTTTCACTGCGAATAATTATAAAAAAATTACATAAGTGATTTCACTGTAAATTTTTAATGAAAACTCTTTTGGGAAAGTGGCAGAGAAGTAATTTTTCTCCAATATTTATAATACATACCCCTAAAGGAAAAAATTGAAAAGTTATGGAGAATTAGCATTCTCCATAAAGGCATTTTTCTTGGCAGATAATAAGCACAAAACAGACCAGGATACAGATATTCATTTTCTTAATTGCATAATTATTAATTGATTTAAAGCATAATCTACTTATAATTTCTTCAGAACATCCATCTGTTTTGAAAGCACATGAAAAAAATCATGAGAAAAAAAAGGCGTCGTGGATCAGAGTTCCTTGCTGTTAAGCCATTAATGTGTCTAACGAGATACTCAGCTAAATATTTAGAATTTTCAGACAGTCACCAGACAAAGGTACACTTATCATTAAACAAGCTTCAAAGTCGGACTCATACATATGATGATTCATCTACCGAGAAAAGTAGTGGACTTTGATTGAGTTCGTAAACAATACAATTGTTCTTACAGGAGTTATCTGCTTTTTAGTTGGTACAAGTTTGCGTCCCGTATGATTAATTCTGGTCTTGTAAATATCTGCTAATTATCGAAGAGGTCCATTTATTTCAAACACATGAACAAGAATTAGTTCAATTAAGGTTGATGTTTATTTGTCTGAATTCAGAACTGCTTTAGTCGTTCTTTCAGGACTTTCTACCTAGATCCACCGTGTTTCACCTTCTTCAAATAGAGTTCCATCAACTAACTCTTCGTCGTAATTGAACTTCTTAAAACTCTCTGCGGCTAATTTCTCTGTTTTTGTGTACATTTTTTTATTTTATTTTTATTATTGTATTAATTTTTTTCATCTTTTCCTTTCATTTTTTTTTGTTTTTTGAGTGGATTTTTTTATACTCATCTTACAGCTGTAAGATGAGTATAAAAGTATTGCAACAGATGTAATTATACGCCAGATGGCGCTACCTAACTCCCTTTACTCGGTGTGTGGGAAGACCCTCGAATATGTCCGGTATTATTGTGTCGCCAAATGTCCATAGGTAAATAACTGTAAATAATGATTTAACTTTCATTAAAATAGTTATTTATCGTTAGTTTTTATTATTGTCCAGTTAGTTCATGTGTAACTGTGTAATTTTTTGTTTTTTCAAAGTTTTATTTATCAACATGCTCTGTGTTACCAAAATATTTTTATAATGTACGCACAACAGCAATCCTTCCTAATGGAATAGCTCCCGTTAACATTTGTAACCTTCTTGCGTTTTTATAATTAAGCAGCAGTGTAGGAAATTTGGCAATATTTAAGAGAGGTCACCCCCTCGGGTGTTGTGATTTTTCTCCCACTTCATGTCCGTGACACTGCTTAAATAACCTCAAGGTTATAGTCGGAGGAGCATAGAGTGTATGTTATGACATGTGAAAGAAAGAAAATTTTCTTCCAGTTAAGTACACATTTTGTGAAAGTATTTTTTTAAAAGAAAGATTTTTATATAAAAATACTGAAATTATGTTTCCGGTAAAAATTTAACGAAGTATTGTAACAGAGGTAATTATATGCCAGATGGCGCTACCTAACTCCCTCTACTCAGATGACTCTCTTACTCAGTGTGTGGGAAGACGCTCTAATATGTCCCGTATTGTTGCACCGCCAAAATGTTTGCATTTTCCTTAACCATATGTAAATAACTTTATATAATCCTTTAACTTTCATTAAAATAGTTAGTTATCGTTCATACAGCCCTTCTTTACTTCTTCCCGAAATGCTTGAATTGGATTAAGGAGACGGCAAACTCAGGTAATCTTTACCAAAAGGAGTGTAAACCATTAAACACTTATTATTTCCGTGCTATAAAATCTTCATAACATTATATTCTATTTAACGTTTAAATCTGAATTATTAATGCTAATTTCTCTCTAATTCTCAATTATCTAATCAATAAGGGGTCATTGGATATTTTTAAAAAAGATCTAAATTTCTATCCCAGTTACACTAACGTTTAATTTTAAACGTTAAGAACAAATTGCTGACAAATTGGCTTATATAAAATGGAATCAATATTCATGACGTCACAATCATATGATAACCGCAATCAAATTAACATAATTTAACAGATGGTTCATACTCTGTTTCATAATCCAGAATTGCAAAAGATTGGTGAGGCACATATGTTCAAAAATTTATGAATTTAAGCTCATAAATTCAAAATTTATGAGCATAAATTCATTATATTGGGAAAGATAAGCAACACTGAGCCAGAAATTTCTTTATAAATGTGTATTAGTTCCTCTACAACTCTGCTAATTTATTTATTGTGAATATTTAATCTTTGATTCATTAAATTAGGATTTTTTAATACGTGTTTTCACTGATGCGTTCTGTTTGTTTTCTGTCATAAATTTTCCTTTGGCAGTGTAAATGTTTTAACTTCAAGGAAAGAAAAACTAGTTATGCAATAATTAGGAAGAAAGGAAATGGGTTTTGAAAATATGAAAAGCAAAATAATAATAAATAAATAAAGAAGCATATTTATTTTTAACAAATTCTTCAAAAAATGAACAGTTTTATTTACTTAAATTTCAACGGGGAGACATATTCATTTCTAATTTTCAGTCTTATTAAAATCCATAAATTATTTTCGTACATAAATGGTAAATATTACATGGATGTAATAAAGTTGATGTTTTTGAATATTCCATTCAATATTAGCTCATGCTCTAAAGTAAGCAATTAATGTCATTTTGCATTACGCCATTTCATGTTCATGTCATTTGTTTTCCTTTATATTATACCATGAATATTCCATTCATATTATTTTATAAACCATGCATTTATACAACAGTAAATCGTGACTTCTATTTAATATTAAGAAGTAATGGTAAATGATTTCAATGTCCATCCTCTTATAATATTCTTCTCCTATATTTATCTTACTGTAATTATTTTATGGAAAAGGAACCATATTTTTATTCTATATCATGTTCAATAAATAAAAAGTATCCAAACTGATAAAAGGATTGAACAACATTTTTTATCACATTCATTATACTTAAACAAGGAAAAAAACATTTAAGCCCGCAAAAATTCTCAGTCTCTTTGATTGCGTTCTGAAAAGAATCTTTATATAATAAAAGTTGAAATAAAAATCATTAAAGAGTTGAAAAATAAAAATCTAGTTCATAATAGCCACATTTGTTCTCATTATTTGAGTTAATCATCATTCAAGATCATTAAAATGATAGTTTTTTTACCCCGAATACGCTTGGCTGGCTCGTATATAAAGCCATCGCATGTACCAAACTTTGTTTATTATGTATGTGGACATATTTTTTAAGGATCTTTAAATTCAAAAACAGTCCGTTAGAATACTATAAACAGAATTATAATCATAGAAAATGAAGAGAATAATAAAAAGTATTCACTTTTGTGTTTTAAATGCAATGCAGTTTTTTTCCTTGTCTTTGAAATATGTATTTCTATAAATAAGTTTTCTAAGGCATGGGAATGCTTGAGACGTTATTAATGTCCGAAATGTATTTGAAAGAATATTTGAGTGTAGTTATGAGGTAAGGAACCAACCACCATTTTGAGGATTTTGGATTCATGCTGTAAACTATATCTCTATGTGTATGTTTTTTATGCAAAACTAATCCAAGTCTTATCTACTACACAATATAATACTTTTAGCATATTCATTCATTTTGTAAAAATAGCATTCGATTTTTCTGTAGTATTTTGTGAAACCTGCTATATCTTAAAAAAAATCGAATTTTTGGAAGGGTTCAATGTTTCACAACAGCATTTTATTTTGCAGATGTTTTCCATGATTTCACCAGCAATATTTTGAAATCATTCTCACGTGATATAATCAAGAGCGCCGTTCCTATGAACTTTTGGAATCCAGTGAGTATCTTGCAGAAGGGAATATGCCACAACTTGAAATGACTAAAGACAACTCACATATATGTTTCAGGTTACTTGTATTGTTTCGTTAACAAGTGACAGTGACGTCGATTCTTAGAACTGACTCCATGCTCGAAATTGCTATTTTATTTTTAAATTAAATGTCACTCAGGGTTGCAGTGAAAATGTTTTTCTTATTTATATTTTCCTTAACCCGGGAGGACGCGCGGGGGTCATTTTTTGACCTCAAGCCCTCGGTAAACTCAGATTCCTAGAAAACTAGCCACCTGTTCATTCCTTTCTTATAAGTAGCTGGGTTAGTCACCCCCTCTGCCTTTCTGAGTATTTAGAAAGTATTTCCAGAATCTTTCGTCCCCTAATACACGTTTGGTCAGTTACTAGTGTTATTAAATGACCCCGCGCGTCCTTCCGTTTGTTCCACAGGCTAGTTATTAAACGTAGCTTATGCGGTCAGCTCGTTATTTTCCTTGCCGACCTGAAGTATTTAACTGTTTCTCACAAGACCGACTCCAAAAGAAAAAGAAATGGAGCGTTTGCTTAAAATTCTTGCTGAAGTTGAAAATGATGAAGATCCAGACTTTGACAATGAAGACAATGGACTTGAGGATATTTTAGAAGAGATTTTTTCAGATCATGGAAGTTTCTGCGCACATGATGCGAAATCGGAAGACAGCGTACATTCTGGAATTGAGGATGTGAATAACTTAGAATTGTTTTCAACAAAAGAGGACATTGAGTGGAAAAAAACAAAATTTATGCAAAATATCCGTTGTCATAATATTGTGTCTCGCTTACCTAAACAAAAGGACCAGCGAAAGACGTGACAAGCCCTGTGGAGAGTTGGGAGTTATTCATCAACGATAACTTTATACATTTAATTGTAGAGAGAACAAATATATTTTTCGAGAAATGCGCACCACACTTTTAACGTGAAAGAGATGCGCGAAAAATGAACCTCTAGAAATCCGTGCTTTATCAGTGGATATTAATGGAGTAGATTTGATTTGTGTTAAGCACTGTATTCTTAATGTCTAAAAGTCAAAAGCTACATTTTTCCAACTAAAAATAAAATGATTTTAACAGCGGAGGGTTGAATTTTAGTTTGGGGTCATTCTATGATCCCCGCGCGTCTTAGCGTTCGCTAAGGAGGCGTTATCTCGGGTTAATTTTTGCCTCGGAAGTAGAATAACATATTCTGAAACTGGTCCTTATTGAGACAAAACTTTAATATTTCGATTGATATTTAATTAACATTTAGAAATACTATTTCTTGGTGAACATTTACTGCCTAGGAAGTAACAGCGTGCCGAATGTCGTAGCTCTGAGTCCAACGGTCTGTCTTGTACAATATGTTCAACAAATTTCTGTCGCATCACGTACGTCTATTTTTCGCTTGTTGCAATTTATATTTAGTATCCAACCTATAAAGATCAATGTTTTCAGTGATGTTATTCGTATATTTGCTGCGGAATGATCGCTTAACCCTTTAAAGTTCATTACATGTGTCGTTTTGAAAATTACTAAATTTATTTCAAAATGAGTATTAGACGTGTAAGCTGATCATAAATATGTAAAAGAAAAAAAATTGGCATTTTTTATTTTCAAGAAATAAGTGGTTTCGCAGTGAAAGCAATGAACAGTAACGGCCTATTTTCCCTCCGAATAAGTTATTATCGAAATGCAATTTAAATTTATCAGTATACGTGAGTATTCAGGATATTCAACCTTCATAAAATTCAATATTACTTTCGAAAACTCATTTTTAAAATATATGAATTTGTACAAGAACCCTCGTCATTTCGTTTCTCTTAAGATATCGAAAGCAGTTTAGCTCTTACGATGCCGATATCTTTGTAACTAACAGTATTGGAAATGGAATTTTCACATAAGTTGAATGAAAAGTACTCTTAAGTTATGCATGAAAATTTACATTACGTTTCGCGCATGCGCAGTTAAAAAGCGGTCAATGTGTGGTTTCGTTGCGAAACAAATGAACGTTAAAAGGTTAACTTGTAATGTTCTCTCTTTTACGTGCAGGACATGAAGGAAAGGAAGGACAGATGTCATCACCCGGACATTTTAAAATATATCAATTTCTGCAAGAACATTCATCATTTCGTTTCTCTTAGATATCATCTCCCATGTCCATTCAACCGGTTCAGTTGCCGTAATGGCTTCAGGTACGGGGACATAGGGCGGCGTCCTGTCTTAGATATCGAAAGCAATTTTGCTCTTGCAATACCGATATCTCTGTGAAGACTAACGGCATTGAGCTGGAATTTTTACATAAGTTGACCTATATATATGGCTCTTATGTTATGAAAGAAGAATCACACTACGTTTCGCGCATGCGCAGTAAAAAAACGGTCAATGTGTGGTTTCGTTGCGAAACAAATGAACGTTAAAGGGTTAACTTGTAATATTCTTTTCTTACGTGCAGGACATGAAGGAAAGGAAGGACAGAGGTCCTCACCCGGACATTTTAAAATATATCAATTTGTGCAAGAACACTCATCATTTCGTTTCTCTTAGATATCGAAAGCAATTTTGCTCTTGCACTACCGATATCTTTGTGAAAACTAACGGCATTGAACTGGAATTTTTATATAAGTTGGCCTATATATCTGGCTCTTAAGTTACGAAAGAAAATTTACGCTACGTTTCGCCCATGCGCAGTAAAAAAACGGTCAATGTGTGGTTTCGCTGCGAAACAAATGAACGCAAAAAGTTTAACTTGTAATATTCTCTTTTTCACGTGCAGGGCACGAAGGAAAGGAAGGTCCTCACCTGAATGTCGTTACGAAAAGCACGAAAACAACTAAACTGGCAACGACGATGATGGCGGCGGCCATGAGAAACTGTTGTCTGAGGCAAAAGATCTTTTCTGGCTCGAAATTGGTATTCCGCAGGTGCTGCTGCTGGCTGAATTGCTGCTGCACAGAAGCCGCCTCCTGACCGTACGGCTGAATCCCATTATCCGACTGGCCGTATGATCGATGCAGGTTGGTCAGGAGGGAGAGGCGGTCGTCCTTGCGGTGCTGCTCGACTGGAGGGGACATGGCGAGTGCTGCAAAGGAACAGGAACAAAAATTTAGAGGAAATTCAAATCTATAGGCAGACAATATTTATTTATTTATTTGGAAGAAAAGCACACTACAGAGATAACTAACTCCATTTGCAGAATGCATTGAACAACAAACACACAAAGAACAAAAGCCACAATGAGTGAATCACATATAAATAAAAAAATCGCATAAGAAAATAAAATGTTGGATACAGAGAATATAAAAGCTCAAAACACAAAACCATAAGAATTTTGCAAACGCATAAATGATTTAAAACGAAAACGCAAAATCACAAAAACTTTAAAAGACAGGATTCTAAAAGTCGTATACTGTCATATTAAGATCTTAAAAACACATTAAAAATTTATGAAAATTTAAACCATTTCAAAAATGCAAGGATTAAAAAATTAAATGTACACAAGCACCAAATCCTTAAACACATTAGTAATTCAAAAATTTAAAGAAGAAACTGCACGCGAGAGATAAAAATCAATTGCATAGCACAAAAATTGAACTCAGATCCATATGAAAACATTAAAAAACTGTTGAAAACATAAGAACAAGGACAATCAAAGCGGCCAAAAATCTTAAAAATTACTGTGTACCGACTGTATTTTAATGCAAGGATTAAAAAATTAAATATACACAAGCACCAAATCCTTAAAAACACATTAGGGGTTTAAAACTTTAAAGAAGAAAATGCACGCGAGAGATGAAAATCAATTACATGCCACAAAAACTGAACTCAGATCCGTATGAGAACATTAAAAAACTGTTGAAAACATAAGAACAAGGAAAATCAAAACGCAAAAAAATCTTAAAAATTAAACACAGTCGAGTGTAAAAATAACGGAGAATAAGGAGTAATTTGTTGTCCGTACACCATTTAAAAAGATAATCTAGACCCTTTTGTAAAATAGCAGCATCTAAATTGGATCGTATTAGCCTAAATAATTTCAAGTCGTCAGCAATTAAAAGATATTCAGAGTACTTTATAACACAAGAGAGGTCATTAATGAATAAGGTAAAAAGTAGAGGTACAAGATTAGAGCCCTGAGGGACACCGAAAAAACTTGAAAATTTATGAGGAACAGCATTATTAGTTGCATGATAATTTTTTTGCCATGATTTGTCTGCCGTTATATTAATATTCAAATTTCACTTTAATTACAGTAAAGATAACACACACTTAAAGAATGTGTTAACTATAGTTGCATCGCGAGTGAAAATAAGCCTAGTAACTAAAATATTGAAAAGTATTGTGTAAAATACATTTAAAATAATTTGAAAAAGTTATTAAATTAAGTAAAAAAACCTGAACTACAGCAAAATAGGAATTATTGAAAAGCTAAAATGTTTTCAATTTTAAACTGGCTTTAAAATGGTTTTGGTGATATTATATACTCCAAAGTTATTAATGAAAAATTTAAATATTTTGGTTATTTTTTCACTTTAAAAATCAATCTTAAACTTTCAAACTTTTAGAGAGCCCCTACTACCAAAGAAGAACTATTTGCCAAATTTTGTAGCTCTTAGACCAACGGTCTACTCTGTAGACTGTTTTGAAAACTTTTTTCATCATGCACTTCGCAGTACACGTCAAAGTATTTGCAGATAGTATTCAGCCTATAAACATTATCTTATTAAAGTTTCCTTTGAAAGATGGTCTAATTTGGAGAAGCAAACAGTCTACTCTATTAGAGGAATTTTAGAAAGTGGTATCTGGAATACGAGAGATTTCGAGAACTTACCTAGTATCATTAACCATGGCTTTGTATTTTTACAAGAACTGTATAAATCATTTATATGAGCGTAAGGAATGTATGAAAACAGGTTTTAAATATTTTCATCGTAACTTTAGTTAAAATTACATATTAAAAATAAGATCGCGAATAAAAATTTTTTGACTGAAAACAGTCTTCCAGCAAGTGAAGAACGCAACAAATTAATTTTTCATTCATTAGATTTTAAATTAATCAAAAATGATGGCAAATTTTCAGAAGTTTAAATAAAGCAAATATGAATGACTTTATAGTTAATATTGGTGTTTTTTTATAAGATTAAAAAATTGCAAATGAATGTCAATTTTGGACTATGTCATAAAAGCAAGGCGATGAATAATTTTGTTCGATATTGCATTGTCAACTTTTTCAAATTCATCAAAAGGTAACATTCTGGTATTTTCTATTAAGTGAATAAAAACAAAAATAAATTAACCCTACTGTTCTGTTAAAAATCTATTTGACACGAAGCGCTTTTCAACTTCTCATAAAAAATAAAAGTATAGAGATATTTTACAGACATTTCGTGACTTTGTTAGTGAGGGTCATATGCTATTTATCTGAAACGGATTTTCTTTTATTTATATATTTTCTGTTTATATTTTTGAAATTATAGTAATGTATCGTTCTGGTCAATATGAATATAAAATTTGTACAATATATTATTAATTTAACACGAAACGACATAAATAAATTCCTGAAATGTCATCGAACATGTTTTGCATAACGCCTTCAAGGTGAAAAAGAGCGATAACTAGTTCACGCGATATGATAGCTCCAGTAAGGCACTGTGCAGCATTGAATCATTTCGCCTGTTGTGAGTTGTATTAGAAGAAAACATAAATACAAAAATATCAGTAACTCTTCATACATGCAAAGACGTGAAAAAATAAATAATAGCGATTCGCTGATATTTGGGTGACACTAAAATAGCTCATCTTATGGAAGCACTTGATTGCGAATTCGAAAGCGTTTTAGAACATGATAATCATACAAGTGAGGAAAGTGAAACTCCTGATTATGATGACAATATTGTTGTTACTCAAACTGCTCATAATGTCCAGCTCATCAGTCCAAACATCAAAATACAAACCGGTATTCGGATCCACCCCCACATTCTGGCTGCCTGAATTCTAACAGTATTATGAAAACAGCTCTAAGTGTAAAGCTTCATTTTTACTACCTGTCTTTCCACGAGTTGCGTCCGCGGTTCGCGTTATTACGCATCGTCCGAAGAGGAAAAATCGATGTGGCTCGTGGGCTTGTAAATGCATCTGTTGTTTCCCGCGTTATTATGGTAAACATCAAAGGAAGGGGGTGTTAGTGGATCCGTTCACTCGAGCGCTGCCGAGAGATTTGCCATGCCACGCGACTTAGAACGGTTGTTCAGAACTCCACTGATCACAGTCCACAAACGCGAACTTCGAGCGACTCGAAATTTGCTAAGTCACACGCATTCGGAGCAAGGCTTAACTAGGTATTCAACATCAAGAATACGTGTTGTAAAAAGTGCATTTGAAACTGTATTCAGGTTTACAATCTAGAATGATATCATCCAAAATGGCAATTATTGAAGGCGAAAAAGTATATAGAAAAGAATGGATCATCATTCTTATGAGCTCAATGCCTTATGATAAATCAATTGGTAACAGACTAAACACAAAGCCAGAAATGATATTAGAGTACAGTGGCAGTAAAGGATCTGTGGATACTCGAGATCAACTTTTGAAAACATATTTGTGAAAGGAAAAAAATTTCGCTGGGATATGGTTATATTTTAAATAAGCTGGGCAGTTCTGTTTATAATGCAATTATTCTGTGGACATCAATAAATAGCAATGGAGAAAAGGTTTTCTTAGAAGAACTAGACAAATTATTAATTGCATCGCATATCCTGGACGAAAAACATCTTTAAATAAGTAAAGTGTCATGTAATATGGTAAAAAGAATACACGATGAATGGCAAAATGATTTATCATTCATACTTTGTTTATTTACAGATGAGTAATAAACTTGCCCGATGCATGTTCTGCCAATCAAGCAATGATAATAAAACAAATGTATTAAGTACGAATTGTAAAAATCATATCTGCAAGCAATGTGTTTCATATTATTTCTCTGAATTATTAATAAAAATGAGATAAGATTTTGTTGAAAATATTCAAATTCGTCATTTTATTTTGCATAAATATGTTTATATTTACATATTTATTGTATTATATCTCAAATATGTCAAGTTTATTCTGTTAAAGCATAATCTTATTTACCTCTTAATATAATTTTGTTCTGAAAACATGGGGAACATAGGCCCCTGTACTTAAAATGTATGGGTCATATTGACATCAACATTACATGTGAATGGTAAATGCGAACAGAACTGTAGGATTAATTTTTAAAACCTCTATTAGGGTTCTCTTCGTGGTATTCTGATGCATAGTAACGTATCGATGGCACATTTCTAACTTCGAAATAAGCAAGTAAAAATAACATCAATAATATTATCTATAACACACAGGTTTCTCATACTTATATTAACATCAAAGTAAATACAGAGAAACTGATACAATCCATTTACAGAACAATCCTAATGCCATCATATATTTTCTTTCAATAAAATCCTAAAATTTGTGCACATTGTTTTTCATTTTTCTATAGATTATTTCTATAAGCGAATGTATATTTAGGTACATATGCAGTTTCGTGAAAAAGCAATAGTTCTTTCATGGTAAGGCCCTATCAAAATTCCCCTATTCTACTCCTACAGATTGCCTAGAGATGGCAACATAGAGCTGTGATTGCCTCAATAATAACTTGCAATCTTGATAAGCCATTGCGACAAATGAGATTGCTACGTAAACATTTGGAGTTATTATAGTGCAGTTTTTGTGATCACAAGGGTGAGGTAATCCACTATTACGTAAATCGCACTGCTGTGATGAACTGAATGATGAAAAGAACAACTCTTGATGCTAGCGCAGTGATTGTTAATTTACATTCTGCTCTATCAAGATTGCAGGTCATTATTATTGCAATCACAAACCTGTACAGCGATTTGTAGGCCTCTATAAATTTTGCCGCTACTAAAAGTTTTGATAGATCTATGCCATTGCTTAACTTCGATTCTTGGTATTATTTTTATTAGTTATTTACTTTTCTTTATTTTGCCAAATTTCTTCGAAAAATCGCAAGAATAATGATTGATTCTGAGAGAGTGATTCTAAATCTTTTCAGTGTTACGGAGCTTACATGTTCTGTTCGCCAGACACATTTATCTTCCCCTAAGTACCTCCACTAATGGAATTTATTTATAACATCTACAAATTTCTAGGATATTTCTATTTTGTTCAAATAGGTGAAGCAAAATTTCCGCAACGTTTCCCGTTTTCCGAGAGAAAAATGAAAAATTAAAACATATTCTGAAATAATCTTTGAATACATTCCATGGATGTATGATTTTATTCATAAAAATTTTGTATTGAATGGTAACTTCAGAAACGAATGGTAGATTCTTAAAAGCACATTAAGCACAAAATTGCCGTTTTAATATTGAATTGAATATAAAATGTTTATTTAAAATGGAATTTCCATAGGGCGATAAGGGCAAGACATTCGGGATATGAATACAATTTTGAGATGTTTATATATTATCTAAATTTTTGTTGAAATGAAGGAATGAGAGTAACGAATTAGTTTCATTACCAGTCATTATGATGAAATGTCAAATGTTACAAATTTCGTAGTCTTAAAGATTTCCTCTACCTAAACAACTTTATTCTTTATGAAAAGTTTCAACACGCCTATTCATCCGATTTATTGATTTACCATACTGAATTCATCGACAATAATTATGGAAAATGTTTCAGATTAATAAAGTTAGTATAACATTGATTGCGACGTTACAATGCCAAGCTACAAAACCACTTCTAAAATTTCGTTTATAATGGGAAATAATCTAATGGGAAATTTCTTTTGTCTTGTAATGACTATTGACTATCGATCTATGGATTATCAGTAAATTATTCATTATTACTGAAACTGAAAAATAATAGGAATGTAACTTTTAAATAAATAATTTGCTAAAATATTGTTCAAAGATTTTTAAATTCAGTATACCTATCTTAGGCTGATATTGCTGTGGTTTGCTTATAGCAATAACATGGCAGTAGATTCATTTATATTATTTAACTCCTGCATTTTAAAATGATTTTTTATGTAACTGAAGTATATGGCTTATCTTTAAATATATAATTACTTTCAAGAGAAGCAAAAATTTATTTTGGAGAATCCGAAAGAAATGAATATATATTTTTCAGCATACCTGTTATTTAAAATACGGTTCAAAAAATATATTTGTTGAATTTCAGTTAAAGAATGATAGGAAACATCAGGAAGTATATTTATATTTATTAGACAAATAAAAAATAAGTAAGTGAAAAAATTAATTCAAATTATCAATGCAAAACGTTAGAATTCCATTAACATTAATTTTTATTTATCAATAAATTATATTAGTCATAAATATATAATAGTTGGTCTAAACAGGATAATTAAACTTTTATTTTGCAACCAAAAAAATTCTCATCTTTCGAAACAAATTCGTTTACTACTCATAATTAAAATTAAAGGCAAAATAGATAAATAAATCGAATTTATAAATAAAAATTTTTCTACTTTCAGAATATCATAAAAAACTTCCATTGGTAAATTTCATTTATATTATTTCGGTTCAGACTTTAATTGGAAATCGATTTTAAAACATGTTTTTTCATGGGGATAACTCTTTCTTTTAAATTCAAATTAAACTGAATATGACAACTTAATAGATTCTTCTTCATAATTTTTATTATATATAAAATATTAATTTTAATTATTCAAGTTATATATTATTATGATTATATATTATCCTGCAGGTATATACGACTTCTTTTTGTGTCTTTCGGCAAACATTAAAATCGGAGGAAATAAACAGTGAAAAGGGATATTTTCTCATTTATTCCATCTCTTCTTGATTTTTCCATTTCTCTTGAGAATTCAAATTATTATAGTGCAAGAACTACTTTAATATCATTTAGAAATACTGCCTCACAACAACAAATCCCTCTTTTTTTAAATTACCAGAAACCTTATTTCCTACAGAATCTAAATTTATACAAAGTCACATTAATATTAATGACAAAAAATGAAAGGGGAAATACCCTCTATGTTTCGGATCAAGATTAGAGAAGATTGGAAAAATATGATCTTCAAGCGCAATGAATGGATGTCTACATCGCAGCTGGTAGGGGAAAAAAGCAGTGATGGTTCTTGCTACGGCGAAGTTTTAAATAATTCATGTTATACAAGATGTCAAGAACACCCTTGGGGACCTCCATATATCTACGGGGGTGAGCACACACCCTTATACATTTTGCAAAAGGAATAGTTCGTGGGCAGAGGGAATGGCTTTTAAATCTTCCTTTACTCCAGAATGCTACTTTTTCGAAAAAGATATGAGATTACACCTATTTCCATAAAAAAATGTCAGAGCTCAAAGCTAGAGTTCAATATCATTTCGAAAGGAAAATGAAATGGAAAAAAGCTACAGCGATGGTGAATTGCTTTTTTCTTCTTTTTTCTCCTATGTGGACTTCTGAGATTCGTAGCACAAAGAGGGAAAATTAAAAAAAAATCATATTTGCGGAGGAGGAAAAAGGATGGGGAAAATTGAGAAGAATTCTCCCTTCTTTTCCCTTTTTATTTCTTTTTCTATAATAATGCTTTCTATTATTACTTTTTTGAAACTGAAATGTGGGAATAAAATTTAATAAAGATTTAGCTTTATAGGCTGTCGTCAGGTTAAAAAGGTTACCTAAGAAAGAAATATGAAAATCCTTTACACGAGAAATATCCCTCGGTTGTAATGATAATAAATTCAAAACGAGGTATCAAGACAAATAGAGAAAAATATTGATATTCTAAAAATGTAAAAATGATTGTAAAATTAATCCACATCGGGCAATTTACATGAATATAATTTATGTCTCATTTCAATCATTTCTGAATAACTCAATACTATATGTATGATTTTTTATAGACTACATTTTTTAACTTAGGGAAATTAAGTTTATTGAAAATGAATTTTTAGTTAAGTTAAAAATGCTCTTTAAAAATACTTTTTATTTAATAAGTTAAAAATTTAAATTTTATTAATTGCCCTCCATTCCTTGTATTCATTTATGTAAATTGAGGATATTTTAGTTGAAAGAAAAAATTCACGCAGTGTTGAAATAAAATACCACATAAAATTTCGATGACACCCGTAAGGTTTCTCTGTTATTGTAGTTTAAAGTTTCGAATGGCTATTTTCTTTTATCCAGAGTTCCCACTTATATCCGTTACATCCCCCTTAACTTCTAAACGGTGACAGCGTAGGCCATAAAATTGGTGTCTAAGTATAGTAAAAAGGCTATGTGCTACTCGATGAGACAATTTACAACGCCATCTATCGGCAATATTTGGAATTAGAGGTCCTATCTCGTAAAAGGTTCAAGATACGAGAAAAAAGTCAATTAGAAAGTTGTAGATAACTCTCGATTTAGTAAGAAAAGATACCTTGCGCACATTAATACTCAAAACAGAATGCAAAAAATGAAAATTTGTGTGGTCACGATTTCGAAAATTGTCATGGCATAAAGAGTGGAAGAAAGAAAGTGAGACATGTCCCTGTCTTCTGGATCATTTATTTATATTGCTCAAAATGCTCTCCGTTAGCCACTATACACATTTGCACTCTGGAATGGATTTCTCGCTCCGCTCGCGTTTCACGACGCCATAGTGTTGAAAATCGTTTATCTCATCGAGTAGCGCATACCCTTTGTACTATACCTAGACACCAACTTTGTGACTTAAGCTGTCACCGTTCAGAAATTAAAGGGGAGTGTAACGGACATAAGTGGGAACCCTGTATGTTTATCAGATATATCAACAAGTTGTAAACGTTACTGAAAAGGCGAGTTGGAAGTTGTTTGCAGTTTGTAAAGGTTCTACTCGGCTTCTTCAGCTTAGATAGATTGAGGACAAATCTTATTAGATTCATTAAAAGTCTGATTAAATATTTTATCTATTTTACACAAATATTTAGACACTGACGTTCGAAATTAACGCTAAGCTGTCTTAAGTCACGTTTACTAAATTAGTTGGAACTCTTTGAAGGCAAACTTCTAAAATGAACGTTACAGCCATTACAAGAGAAAGTAGTCAAATCATTATCTACACTAATTAACTGTCTTGATTTACTATTTAATTACGCAACTGCAACAAATAAATAATTAAACGTTAAGTTAATTCTAATTTACGTTCTCTTTTAATTTTTCTAGCAATTATTCTGTATTCCGCTTTGAATTTACCGAAATTTCGAATTAAATAAGAACGCATCATTGAGAGTTCAGCTCACATTTTGCAGCTCTCTGAAATATTTTTTTTACTGTCGCTATGAAAAGTCTACTCCGTGCTTTTCCTTCTTTTTCTCAATAAAAATATAAGTGGATATAAACTAAACATTTTGGTGTGATGGCCAAATGAAATAAAATTATTACCATAAAACGACTCAGCCATCAGGCTTTGCATCCAGCATTGTTATATGACATTCTACAACATTCATAAGGAACAATGAACTCATGAAAGCATTAAATTCCTACGAAAAGGGTAACATATTCCTCATCACCTAATTTATTACAAAAAAAGTAAAATTAAATCACCGTGAAAAAAGATGCCGTGAAAAAACAACCCGGAACTTAACAGCATCTGCCGCGCCATTTTAAAACATAAAAAAAGCAGACGATTTTATGAAGCGAAAAGAAAATTAGATTCAGAATTTACGATCAAAACTACAACGTTAAGAGGCTCATTTTAAGAAAATAGGATGCTACGCCACATGTTTATGGCAATTGTTAAGCATTGCCAAAGGAAGAGAAAAAAAATCATATCTTCTCTTAAAGTATTAATAGCTCCACAAAGCTTTGATCTTCTGCACGGAACATTCTTTTTTCATATCCGTGAATGGCAACAAAGAATGAATGTTGATTAATGATCAACGGGTCTTGAAAGCAGCTCATGCAGCAGAAATGAATTTGTTGGTGCGCTGTTCCGAGTTTATTTGCAAATAAACTGTGCTTCGCGTGCGAGTAAACTGATTAATGGTACTGTTGTGTTCTATTAATGATTTTTAACCACTTGAAGAACCTCTGAAGGGATGTGCAGCTTTCATATTACGTCTTTACCTTCTTTCTTCTGTGCTGCGCAGTTTTTGTTTTTCGTTTCATTTTCATAATAATAACGTTCAAGATTTTTCTCCTGATTTAACATCTACTAAATAAGGGAAATTGCACCGTTAAATTATGCGATTGCGGTTTAGAACTTAAATGAAAGGGAAAATTTTGTTTTGAAATGTTTTAAAAAAGTGTTAAAATGTAATACAGAATTATACTAATTGAAAAGGAGACGAGACAGTTTCTACTAGCTAAAATTTATATGCTTAAATTTATATGTTTTATTATTGTTATAAATAGCATATTATTAAATTAAACCTAGTGTTAGGTGATATGAAATGACTTTTGCTTAAGAGTAGTAGTAATGTTGGCTAGTATTCTAAGAAAATGAGTGCAAAAAAAGTTTTATAATCTATGCAAATGAACACTCTGTCCAAGAAACTTAAATATTTTACTTATAATAAATATCATTTAGTATGCCTTTCTCACCCACTGTAGACATCTTTTAACCAATCATTCTTTTAATTCGACATGCATTCAGAATTCACGGAGGTAAGTAGCAATGTCTTCTTGATATATTACTTTGGCGGTAGTTGCCTAGTGGTAAGGTCCCAGGTTCCATCAAAGATTCGCCGTGTATGGCACCTGTTGCATGTTAAATCATACGTAGCCTTCCCAGCTGGTGCGGTACTGAAGTTGAGGGGGTGCCAGCTCAGGTGTCATCGTCATCATATGATAGCAGTTCAGATTTACGAGGTCCATCCCTAAATAGCCATCGTCTTGCTTCAAAACGGGTCGTTAATATAACTATACTTTAACTGAACATGGCATGCTTCTTTCATAAATAATTTTTAACACTCAATATACATTTAACATTTCATTTTATTCCAATAAGTTATTTGAATGGTTCCTAAATCAAAAACTAGCTTCATTTCCACCAAAAATATTGACACTTAGCGATTGCTTACAGTTAACGGTAACCTATAACCATTAATTCCCAGAAGAAATCAGCAGGAAACGAAGAGACCACAGAGATGTTTCTCCGGTGTCGATAGAATGACAGCAATATCAGCGCCGATCAGCAAGAACAAAATCGAAAGATTAGCCGAAATTCCCAGGGAATAGATTTTCTTTTAGCAATCGATGACGCAAAAAGGGGGAAATCTCCAAGAAAGTTCATTTGTAATTTGTTCAAGAAAGTTGTTAGTAAAGAGAAAGGATTGCTAATAATAACAGTTCTAGAAGAAAATGGACACTTGTTAATTATAAGTGTCTTCACTTCTTGAAAAATTTGTTATAAAATCTGTTTCTTAAAGATAAGCTAAGAACAATGTGAATTTATTATCCTTTACTGTGAAGTTTATGTATTTTATTCGTCAATTTATTACACAATGATACTTGAAAATTTCATTTATAAGGAGTAAAAGTGTTTAATACCATAATGCAGCAAAATTATAAATCTAACAATTAAAAAGCTTAAATAATTTAAAAGTTTAAATTAGACTATTAGTAATCTTTAACATAATTAGTTTGCGTTTTAGAATCCAAAATTGTTTTTTTTATTTAAAGATATGTTTGAGAACTGAACTTCAACAATAAACAAATGTTTCATGTAGTATATAGTATGTTTTTTTCATGAGTTACCGTCTAAAATAATACAAGTTTACCTGCTTCGTACTATACTATAAACACGCAGTTTATCGTTGATTTTATTGATTGGTTGGGAAGTAAAAAGTACGTTATACTTACAGGAAAAAACCGTTGCTGAAATAAGTAACTTGAATCTTTTCTTAAAGTCTTATTTAGCGCAAGATAAAATCATGTCAAATTACAAAATAATTACAACTATCATGACTTCGGCAATGCTCACGATCTCTCTAAATAATATGTACACACTTACATTATCTTAAAATATTGTAGTATAAGAAAATGCAGAAAGAGCAAGCATAAGTGCGGTAAAAGCAGTAGTCATTAGCAAACTTTCAGCATCTTAGCATTGCAATGCTCATGGTCTCTCTAAATAATATGTACAGACTTACATTATCTTGAAATATTGTAGTGCATGAAAATGCAGAAAGAGCAAGCATAAGTGCGGTAAAAGCAGTAGTCATTAGCAAACTTTCAGCATCTTAGCATTGCAATGCTCACGATCTCTCTAAAAAACATGTACACACTTACATTATCTTAAAATATTGTAGTGTATGAAAACGCAGAAAGAGCAAGCATAAGTACGGTAAAAGCAGCAGTCATTAGCAAACTTTCAGCGTCTTAGGAAGCAATTTGCTTGTAAGGAGAACCTTCCAAAATATGCAATCCAAAATATCTTTCGGAAAGAGATTAAATTCATGGCTATAAGAGGAGATAGATTAAATGTGCTGACAGCTATTTGGAAAGTTAGAAAAAAATTGAATTCTTGATAAGCTGTGCTTGTAAACAAACCTTTTTATTCTTTCTAGAACTAGAAAACTTTTCAGATAGCTTAAGAC
The DNA here is from genome assembly GCA_013235015.1 of Araneus ventricosus. Classification (NCBI taxonomy): domain Eukaryota; kingdom Metazoa; phylum Arthropoda; class Arachnida; order Araneae; family Araneidae; genus Araneus; species Araneus ventricosus. Next base: position 46,657 of record BGPR01004015.1, read on the forward strand.
GATAATATATGCCAATTTAAGGAATCTTCACATTTGAAATCCAGCCAAATTGCAGGAAAGAGACAAATAATAAATTATTAAGTTAGTTTAAGTAGTTAAGCTGCTTGGGATGCAGCAAACTAAAAACCTATGATAAGCTTCTAACACAGCTTGAAAATTAATTCTTGCCATGTTTTTGTAATAGACACTCAGTAATAGGGAAGAAATTTAGCCAAACGCCCATTTGGATCTGCGGATCTATCTAAACCATTTGGAGCTATCTAGTTAAATATTTCAAATAATCGAAACATGTGTAATATTTTCAATATATACATATATTAATCTAAAAATTAAAAATAAAGTCAAATTACCTTATCAATAATCATACAAATGAAATACTAAAGATAGTTTGATTATAGACTATTACTACTATCAGAAAGACAACCTAGAATTGGAATTCCAACAATCAAATGCCAATCAGTCTTAGGTCGGTCATATATATATATATATATTGAAATGTAACGATTGATGTATATAGTTCCAGCGAATGAACGGTTTTTAGGTGAATATTATGTTAAAATAAAAGTGTTTTTTTGTAAAAAGTATGATGATTCATCCTGCCATACAGTACAAATATATATATATATATATACATTAATAATCAATATATAAATTGTCAAAACATAATTTTAAAAAATTAAAAACATATCAATAATCCCTTGCGAGAACTTCAATTTTTAACTAAACTATATTTAATTTTAATCAAATAATTAAAAATACTATATATATGCTAAAAGAACATAACAATGACATGAATCGAATATATATATATTTGATTCACATATTGTAATTTTTAAGTTTATTTAATTAAATCTATAATAAGGTAAGTGGAGTTTCTCTGTATCTCAATAAAATATAATAACCTAGATTATAAATATATAATTAATTGTTTACACTATTATTTAATAGTAATCATATATTTGGTTCGTCCAGAACGTAAGATTCCTGGAGTCCGTAAAGGGACACAAAACATAATAACCAATATTTGTGTACCGGTGTGTTTCAATTTCATACCAAGTGTATTCTACACTGTAAAAAATATCCGTTTTTTTCGGACTTTCTCCGTATATTTGACGGTTTAAAGCTGTTTTGTTGACAAAACGGTTTTTCACCGTTTTCCGCTCCAACTATAAACGGTTTAAAACCGTCAATTCAAATTCTATTTTTCGTCATACGGTATTGCTTTCCGTACGATAACTTTCCCTTTTCTTAATTCATTTTAAGATTATTTTCTACACTTGCTCTTATTTTTCAGAAATTATTTTATGCTTTTGACATCGTTCGAATAAATTTGCTATTCAACTTTATATATACACGTGTTCTGGCAATAGTTGACTTTTAGACCACTATGTGGCGCCACAAGATCTATAGTGACTTTAAAACTCAAATAGATTATTTTCACCATATTTTCTGAAGTCCCCGGTGGTCTAGTGGTTAGAGTGACCGCTATCTCTTTGAACGCGGGTTCGATCCCCAGCTCGGAGGAGATTGGAGTTTTGTCACCATTTGCATCGAAATCGTCCAAGTAAGTTATAAGACAATTAATAATTAAGCCTTTATTAATAAATATTCCTAATTGATAATAATTAAGATTTCCAATCAATTGACTTTCTGGACAATTCGAGAAATGATGAAAATCTCTAAGTTGGAAAGATGATGTCACTCATTTCAGTTCACATCAGCACGTTTCAACTCAACTCAGTCGATGACGTCACTTCGGGTGCATGAGGAAAACATCTCAACTCCCCCCACTTCCGCCTACCTTATTTTTTTACGGAGAAAACTTGATCTCATTTGGTAAAAAAACCGTTGTGACTACGGATTTACTTCGTAACTTTTACGGTTTTGCACAACCAACCCAGCTGCCAGTTTAAAACCGTAAATTTTACGGGATTTTTTTACAGTGTAATGTGTTCTTCCCCATAGCATAACTAGTCATTATTCATCTTTTCAACATTCAATTATGTCTTTTGGCCAAGTAAATCCAATAGAATCCCTTAAGTCCAGTTTGTGTACAACTACACTCCTCCAAGAAAGCCCCTTTTCTCTGTTTTCTAATGGACAGATGGCACGGGGGTCAGGGCAACTTCACAGAAGCAAGCACAGATGTGAGGTCAATGTCCCCCTCCGGCAGAATGGTATGCACTTCCTTCCACGTATATCCATTAAACTAACAGGGAATCCTTGGATTCCGAACTCGAGGGTATACAGTGGAGTTGATGTTAATGTATACCGGTGTCGAATAAATCCGCCGCCTGACAGTGGAGCCAGCTTGTGACAGTCTTCTGCACCTTGTAGTCACTGGGAAATGTTTCCCGACTAGGAATCATTTCAAGTGCTGGAACGAATGGTAGTCGCTGGGTGCAAGGTCGGAATTATAGGTGGGTTTAGGTTTAGTAGAGAGTTATGTTTGAGACGTATGTTTGCTATAAAGCCGCTTTGCCTCCAATTGAGGAAAAAAATTAGAACTAAGTCTCGAATTGAGGACTACACATGAGAGTCGCCCACTCTACCTATAGAGGGATCGGTCAAACACCCCCTGCTCCACGATAACGTTCGCCCTCATGCGGCGATGCGCACAAAATAACTGCTACAGCGGTTCCGTTTGAAGGACCAAATATAATTTCAGAACGTTATACATATAAATTCGCAATCTAAGCATAAGAAGGAAATCGTGACTCAACTTGAATATCAAATTTATAGAATATACGGTGAGTGTATTTATAAATAATTTACAGGCATGTCTGGGATCTTTCGAAAACTGATGATTCTGGAGTTAAATAAAGATTATGTTTAAAAATGATGCTTATTAAAGATGTATATTAAAACTTTTATTTAAACAAATTGTGCATATTTTATATGTATGATTTATATAAATCATATTTGTTAAGTGTTATGTAACCTAAATGATCCGCAAGTGATCAGAAAAATAACTCTCACACTATTGAGAGCAAGCAACCAAGGATATCTGAAGAGAATAAGAGTGTTAAATATATATGAAATAGGAAACAAATAATGTTAATAATTAAAATAAACGAAATTAGAAAAGTTTCCTTATTTCAACGCAAAAGGAAACCAAATAAATTTAATTAAAAACTTCTTATAAAACATTCTTTTATTAGTGTACGAAACAGCAGAAAATTTTCATTTACATTATTTTCTATATTGCTGCAAAAGTCTTTCTGTGGGTGTATGGTGTGAACAGTCCAATACGTAGGATAATGGAAAATGAAGCTTTATTTACAAATACGCAGGAAAACACGTAGCACAGGTACAGGAAACAATAGTTCTTGCACAGATTACCAATTTAAACAGACAACAATTCACAGGTAATAACAATTCAGCCCTTTGTTATCTAACAACACAAACAGCCAGCAAATAACTGGTAACGACAATAACTGCACTTTCAATAGCGCTCAGCTTACCAGTTTCCTAGCTCGCACTGCGGACGAAGCTCTCAAGTCGTTCCCAATGGATCAGCACACACCCTCTGATACAGGCACGATCCTTATATACTCTGCCCGACAGGCCGTGGCGTCACAAGGAGTTTTCTCGTATATTCACGCGTATTTCCTTTCCTAATAGAAATATCGAGAAAAGGGTTGCATTTTCTGGAATCATCTATTTGTCGCCAAGGTTGCCAAAATTGTCGCCAAAATGGTCACCAAGGTCAGGGGTCCCGGAACAGTCGCTGCCGTCACTCCATGTTTAAACTTGTAAAACTCTCTTCCCAACCATAAGACTCACACTGCTGGAAAGCGACTTTCCATGTTTGTAACAATATTTTTTCTTCTTGAGATCAAATTATTTTTCAATTTCACTACCAGTTAGTGCTACCGCTACGCAATCAAAATTTAATTTAATTAATGATTAACTCATAATTAAGTTCTAGAAATATTAAACCAGTGTATTGTCATCAATAATAGCCAAGTTTTACAAATATCAATCTTCCAGAACAATACAAGATAAAAGAAAAGTCGGCTACAGAATTCCATGTTTTCAAGTGTGAAAGAAGTGAGATTAAATAAAAAAAAATATTTGAATTATAAAAAACATCAGTTTATGCTAGATTACCTAAAGTTCAGAAAAAAATTATAGAGGGAAAAATCGAATGCTGAAAGAGCAGCAGAATTAAAAAGCATATGGATATAATTACCGAATAATAAATGATTAAATACCTCTGATTTATCAGGAAATCATTGCAAAATGTATTATAAGAAAGGATGAGAGATATTCCGTAAATTTGTCTTCGGTAAATTGGACTTAGTTTCAATCCTTGAGCCTATAATAACTCGACAATAGCAGCTTAAGATTGTCCTCCATTTCATATCATTCCTGAATTGTCATGTTCTCTGACTTTATCTGGATGCAATACTCCTATTAGTTTCAATAAAAGGATGTAGCGAATTCTAAAGCATCCGTAATTTGCCCAAACTCGTCTGCATTCCTTGAAGTTATGGATTCATTTCTGATTTGGAAAGAAGCTATTCATTGTATTCGGTATTTTCACATGTCAAAAGATCTAATAAATGATACTTTAATGTATATGCAAATAATTTCTGACGATAATGGTATAAATAATCTATATATGCATTCTCTGAATATGCATCAAAAATACATTATGCAAATATTTTATGCATTCATCTCTAAATACCATACTGAGATTCATTACACATAACTATCTCTGACTGAAATAGGCTTTTGGATTTATGAGCATAGTTGGTGCCTAGAAAGCTGTACATTTGGGCTTTGATACATTAAAACCAGATTATTTGGGGTTGAGATATTGAAAAATGACTTCACATGTTGAAGTTAATAAATAAAAACTTATATAAATATTTTTAAAATATATAATAAATATTAATTTTGACGAATTCATAAATTTCTTATGGCAAATCATGGCTTTCGTACATGTTATTGCTTACAAAGTTTTGAAAAATTAATATTTTTTTAAAATAACAATTGACATTACAATAATTCGATAATTCCTTATAAAACTCTCATGAAATCTCCCAATTTGAGGCCTTTTTCAATTCCTACTATTAGTTCACACTCTCCCTATATATATTTATTTATATATCTTGTTCAAATTTTCAATCGTTAATAAAATACTTTTTATTCATCCATGCAAGTTCAAATACATTTTTTAAAACTTGTAGTGGATGACACTTGATGTTAATACAGTTTTTCAAATATTAATTCATTAATGAAATTTAATTAATTAATTTCAGTTTTATATGGGAGAAAGCATATGCCGCCTTGAGTCGTCTGGTTCGAATTTTTCTCAATAGATGGAGCTAGGTTTGCCAGCTTCTAGACCTAATATTCTTTGTTTTCTGGTATGTTCAGGAAGGCGTCATTTTTTCATGTACTTTTGTCAGTGACGAAGCGTGTAGATCGCTGACCTAAGTAGGAATTGACTTAATTTTTTTTATATTGCTTGTTTATAACGAAGAACATTGAAAATATTTATGAACTCAAAGTAATAAATAAATAAACAGTCTATTATCATTTAACAATCCCCGTTTTAAAAGAACACATTGGATGCGAGATTTATATCCTGGCGTTAAACAAAGGGCAATACATGAGGTGACATCCAATTGAGGAAGCATGCAGATGCAGTGACAAGAAAGCCACAATCAAGGTGAACCTTAACACATTCACCGCGGCAATGACGCGCCTTCGCCCTCCCCCTTGAGCTAAGAGTTCCCCTCTAGCTCTAAAGTTCAAACAAAACGCAAATAGCTTTAAAATTTTTTTTATTTTACTGTAATTAAATGTCTATCTCTTCCTACAACAATAATAAATAATAATCCCTATAATGATTTAAAAACACAAAAAGTAAGAAAATAATAATCGTAACTCTTGCCTAAGTTTAGAATTTGTCTAACTTATGATAGTTTTGGAAACAAGGCACTACACGGAATGAAGGTTCTGATGTGCATGCTTTGCACATATACCTTGTTCTCCGTCGAATGGACCTCATGCACAGTTTGGGTTCGAGAGTATAGAAAAACAGCTGTGGAGGAATAAACAAAACGATCGGCCTATAAGTGACTCAGAAATAAAAGCAGTTCTGAATCAGCTGTTTAAGACTGACCAATAGCTGCCGCCGGCAGGTCACGTGTCGGAGGATGTGACATCACATGCATAAGGTCCATTTGGTGGGAATTGGCCTTATGTTGATGTTGCGGATATTGTGCCCATATAATGTTGGCCATCCATTCTCGACACATCAGAACATTTATGGTGGATGAAATATATTCTAGGAATTGTTGTACCCTTGCGTTCACTAGAACTTATTAGCGAATGTATTATTTCCTTTCGAAACCAGATCTGAGGTTGCTTTCCATCGACTATGGTATATAAATAATTGGTATATGAATAATTTTGCGAAAAAATAATTATATGGACTGGGATACAGTGAAAAGTTAATAAATAAGTCACTGGACACGCTGCAACAATATAGAAAAACATTGTTTGGAAGACGAGTTATCTCGCCTTAGCGCACAGTGAATGATCTTGGAAGACGAGATATCTCGTCCGTCGTGGCGAAAGTGTTAAAGAATCTGATTTCAAACCGGCAATCTTTCGCTAAAGAAACCGAGATTTACTATCATAGCATCACTGCCAAAGATCGCGGGCATATCATCGTGGAGGTTGAAATAAGAAATAAACTTGTTTTATCATATAGACAGAGAACATACAATTCTATTTGTTCCTCATGTATTATTTAACGTAAGTAACACCAAAAACAGATTTTTAACAACAAAATTTCTGCAAGTATGTCCTGATCCTTTATTTACGCGTTCTTCACTGTTTATTTTGATGTATTGCTTTTTATCATATATTAGAGATGGCACTTATTGCGAAAATAACCGGTTTTCGGTTATTCAGGTTTGTTTACCTCCGGTTTAACATAAAGGTTATAACCGTTCAAAATAAACGGTTTTCGGTTATTTAGGTTTTTTTCACCTCCGGTTTAACATAACAGTTATAACCGTTCAAAATAAACGGTTTTCGGTTTTTTTTTATTAAAAAATCAAACGTCATTTGTAAACAAAAACTTTTTATTAAAATCATTTTCCAGAAAATCAAACATCGACCAATATTTTTCTGTTCATAAAGACTCTTTCAGTAATTCGCCAACCAACAGACGTATCGAGGAAGCGGTTGTCGTTGATTGGCCCAAGATGATGAAATTCAAAGCTTCATAACTCGGTAAATTTTAGTCTAATCAAACCTAAAATCGAGCCTATAGTCCGATCCGGTTTTTTCACTCGGTTGTTGGATTTTAAAAATATAACCAGTTACAACCGGAAAAAATAAAGGTTAAAACCGGCAGGTTTGTCCCATCCGTATCATATATTGATTGACACCATTAAACCAATACTCAAAGAAGCATCATTTTTCCACAATGTAAAGAATATAGTCTTTCACGACCAGAAACTGAAAACTTGTTTTGTTATTGTTGAAACGAAATTTTGTTGATAGGAAACTTCACACTTGAGGAAGTTTCGTTTTACGATCTAAATTAGAAGACGGAGGTTATTTGATCACGTAATCATTTCTTTTATTTATGATAGAAGAATATACTCTTTCTTTCCGTCGCCGTGATGAATTGCTATAGCAACAAGATGTACCTAGAAAGGAAGTCTACCATAGAACTCATTTCCTCGGGAAGACCAATTCATTGGACCGTGGTGTCTATTACCTCTTCCACAAGATTGTGTAGGCCTCTCAGAAATGCCAAGACTAATCTATCTATGCCTGTCAATATGGCTATCAAAATAAATACATAAAATGTAACAGCGTTTTGTTTTAACACAAGGTGCATACGTATAAATAAACAATTATATATAAAAATTAATAATTAATTATAATATTACATAATTGCTAAATTATTAAAACTGTTAAATTAAAAATATTCCAAAAATAAATTGTAAAAATTGTCCCCAAATTGGTCATTTGTTCAAATATTGCTCAAAATATATCCCTTGATAACTAAAACTATCAGACTATATTTATCAGGAAAGATAATTGAAGACGAGATTTCTCTGTGTTTTCACCACAGTTGGGATTAAATAGTCTTGTTTTCTCGCATTAGCAACAAACATTGTCATTATACACTCACTGAAAACTTAGGACAAGACAGAATAAAACTATCTACAGGGTGATGAAATACACCAAGACAAAACAGATAAGCATCACAAGGGCAGCACGCAAAGGAAAAAAGTCTGTCGCTACATTCACGCTACTACCTGTATGTAAAAATTTAAACGGTTAATCATTTACCGAGGTCGATAGTTCAAATTAACCTTCATAGGGCTCAATACAAATTCTAACACGATCGGGAGCAACTCATCTGTGAGATTAAAAGTTAAATTTTTGCTTAGGCTTAAAGAAAAGCTTATCAAAGTGAACTATTCGGTCATACAAATCTAGATGTGTGTTCTTAAATAACTTTTTTGTATTTCCTTGCAATTTCAACTAACAAAAGGTCCAGAAATTCAGGCGGTAGTTGTCGTTTCTTTTCCCGCAAGGTTCCTTAGCAATGACAACGGTTGTCGTTGAGAGCCTGAAATTCTTCGACATTTTTGAAACAAAATATTGGAAATAATGATCAATATCATTGAATTAGGCGCTGGAGCACAGATATACGAACTTTTGTAAGTTTATAAAAAGAAATTTGACAAAAATGTGGGAAATCAAAAATACAAAAGTAATCGGGCGCAACTCATCTACCAGATGAACGTGCCCCTCACGTACATCAAAAGAGCACAAGAGGATAAACCACGATAACCTAGTGTCACTGGTAGGGAGAAAAGAAGTTTCTAGAGGTCCCACAACTTTCTCGGTAAAACCTGCAAGTAGGCACAAAAAATATGGGTGCTTCATCTCACTGATTAGATGCGCTCGACGGAATGTAAAATGTTTATTCTTCTTAAGTGATGGATTCATGATAGCAATCTATATTAACTGATAAATATAAATTAAATTTTGTTATTAAGTCACATTGTATGTCTAGCCGATAATTTAATGCTGTTGTAGCATATTTTAAAGGGCAAAATGAAAAACGAAATTCATGCAAGTCAAATTTTTTGAATATACCGATATATATTATTTTTAAAGTATCCGACTGGTTTAAAATCGTCTTTTTTGATTAAATTATCAAAAACAAATTATGACTTAATTTTGTAGCCAGTTTAATCAGCTTTCTAAAACTGTCTCACTTTTTACTCTACGTGAATTACAAATGGAGTTACAGCTGTTTTATTACCGAACTGTAAGCATTATATTATGCTGCATAAAAACTTCAAATGTGTTTTCTGAGAAATGATATTTTTGAGGAAAACTGTCGACCGTAACGATGATTTCTCAAAACGTTATTCGAGTATTGATATGAAATTTTCTGATATTGTTTTCTGTAATATGCCTGATGTTTTCCTCTAAAAACTAAGGTCAATTTTAACATCAAGTATTATTTTTATGTGATTATATATAAACGAAAAGCATTTTTTATGAAAAATTACCAGTTTAGTAAATATGTTCAGCTATATTTTAAAACTATTTTGAAGTACAAGAAATATTTTAGAGCATAACACAGATAACTATCATAAAAATGTACTCCTACAAGGATTGACGTATATTTACAATATGATTTTGTCTATGGCTGTTAACGTAAGGCAAATATTTTAGTCATTTTTCTTCAAATTTCTCAGTTTTTTAAAAAAATATTATTTTGAAAGCCTAATTTTCATAGTTTTAAAACATATGTAGTTGAAAAATAACATTAAAAAATATATATAAGTTTTTTTTTCAAAAAAAAATGTCTCCGAACACAGTCGGACACCTTAACTTCACAAATGAAATATTTCTTGTTTCATCGAGAATGATGATGATTTGATGGACAGGAATCTACTCTATGATTCAAAAGCGAATTAGAGAATGCAGGAACTGTTATATGGAGTTCAAGTTTGAAAGACAGTTTCGTCATTGTCATCTAAACTTTCAAGTGTCTTAGAATAGAATTTTCAGCTAAAACCAACTTTAAACGACAGACTTCCGACTCAGAAGATTTTTTTTTATATTCGAATTCACAATCAGTTAAGTTGAATTCACTGTTTATTTAAAGAATATTTGATATGTTTATGGTATTAACACTAGGTTTACCGACATTTCTTATATATGTATCTCTACCGACAGGGTCAATTTGAGCCATGGACAAAATCACATATTTTCTTTAAGAAACTGCTTAAGAAACGTACTATATACTACTATATATAAACGTACTATTATAAATAAAACTATGAGAAATATGTGCACAGAAAATGTATAATATTTAACATTATATTTATTCCACGCATGTTTTACAGATGTACTTAATTTCGCTTACGAATTTTCCGCAAACAGTCTTTTTACATTCTATACAGATGTTGTTGGTTTTGTTTCTGTTGAAACTGAAGGTGCTGAGACGTCTTCCACAGGATAATACAGTAATTTGCGGATTGACTTTCGTTTATTTTTCCGATGCATATCTTTCCTGCATCAGCGTCTTCCAACACAAATACCGCATAAACAGAACTAATTTCCTGGCGTTAATGCTTATTTTACTAATGCTTCAAATTGACCTGTATTGGTAGAGGTAGGTATACCACATAGAGAGCTTCAAAATTACAAGGCTTTAAGTAGACGACTTTCGGTATGTACTCATCTCGTTGAATAAATAAAAGGCAGTACAAGTGGCAGAAAGAAAATCTACACGGTTTCTATAATTTCACACATTTACTTAGTTCGAAATGGGTAAAAATGACCCTCCCGGTAAACCTAGTGTTAAATATAACGCCATCGCACCACTCTAAAAGAAATAAGTATCAAATCGCTAAATAAAAGATATTCAAAATACTAGGGCGGGTTAAAGCTAAAGTACCAAATAAGCAAGTAACTACACCTTACTTTGGTCGGTTTTTAACGGCCAACATTTCCAATAAACCATGCCATTGATACAAGTTGGATCTCAACGAATCCTAAGAAATAATTAAAATCCATCTGTTTTATACGAGCAAACTAGATGAATTTTAATATTGTAGAATGCTTTTATGTTCGTGATAGAGTGTGAAAATACTTTATTTTATGCATCTCTGTCTGTCACTAAAATAATAATGCCTAGGAAAATTTTAGATGAAAGGTAACGCATAAAGAAAAAGAACAAGCAGTATGCCATTGATCTAAGTTGGATCTCAACGAATCCTAAGAAATAATTAAAATCCAGTTGTTTCATGCGAGCATACTAGTTGAATTTTAATATTGTAGAATGCCTTTTTGTCCGTGACAGAGAGTGAAAATACTATATTTTGTGCATCTCTGTCTGTCACTGAAATAATAATTCCAAGGAAAACTTTGGATGAAAGGTAACGCATAAAGCAAAAGAACAAGCAATATGCCATTATCTAAGTTGGATCTCAACGAATCCTAAGAAATAATTAAAATCCATCTGTTGTATACGAGCAAACTAGATGGATTTTAATATTGTAGAATGCTTTTATGTTCATGATATAGTGTGAAAATACTATATTTTGTGCATCTCTGTCTGTCACTGAAATAATAATTCCAAGGAAAACTTTGGATGAAAAGTAACGTATAAAGCAAAAGAACAAACAATAAAAATGTGACAGTTGATTTTTTTAATCTAATATTTCGTATCCACTTTCAAAGAAATTTTCTGTTTCATCCCACATTATATTTCATTTTCTGAAACCCAAGAGTTATTTTATGGTTCAATTTTAACTTCGAAGAAGAGTAAGATTGATCATAGGATAATGGCAGAAGTAAAATAATTCAAATTTAATCTCTTTATATATTTGATTAAGTTTTCAATTCTCTTATAATGAGCTGTTAAGAAAATCTAACAGAATAAAGTTTAGAGAAATATTTCAATTTCTTTCTCAAAAATGTTTAAAATATGTATAAACAGCCCATTATTCCAGAACAAATGTATAAAAATAATTTGATAAGATGAAATATATCTATTTTCAGTATCTCTGAAGGAAATTAATTCAATAAAAAGTAAATGGCTGAAGTTTATTTTTTTCAACATGATCGAAATATATTATGTCTGGTTAGTTAATTAAAAACACGCAGATGCTTATTTAATCTTACTACGCAATTTTTTAAATTAAATAATTGTAGCTTTAGATAAAAATGTAACTATATATTTAATGAATAAATTTTTAACCAATCAATTAATTTAATTATTTAAATTAAAGTCAGTAATCTAAACCTGCATTGCACTATGATGGGTTTCAATTTTGTGTTTTAGAGTTAGTTTTTAATTCTCAAATAGATAATTAATTAAATTAAATAATTCATTTGTTATATATTTGACTAGAGATAGGAAACGTTTTTTTGTTAGAAAGTTAATTCCAGAACTAATATTTTAATTAACTAGTTTTAAATAAAAATGTTAGCTCTAAATTTAATTTTTAAATTATTCATCCTACTTACTTATTTATATAAATTTTAATGTCTGCGCCTGGAAAAATAAAAATAATGCGCAGTACATTAAATGTCATTCTTTTAACAATTTCCTTCTTTAAATCAGAAATATCTTAACCTAGCGTTAATTAATTACTATTAAATTGTTCGAAATCAATTTTGAAAATAAACATTCAAGCGATAAAAATATGCGTCACTGCGTTTTTTAGGGCGTTACGTATTCTACCTTTATGAATAACCGTAGATTTAATACAATTTATTAAAGCCTACGGTTATCTAAAATTATTAAATGCTCATCTTATAAATAATAAATGTTTTAATCTAGAATGCGTTGATAGCATCTCCCCTGGAATACTATATTTCGTCAAAATATAATCTAATCCTGACTTGTTTGGAACTTTACAATATGAGCACACCGAAATGGAATTTCCACTTGAATTCCAAAACTTTGATAGTTAACCTCATTGATGTCGGGAGAATGATGTACTGTGTTTTAGTATGTGTCTAAATTGCTAACGACGTACTATGTTAGTGAATTCAGCTTGGAATTGGAGTTCCAAATGGTGTAGTAAATACTGCTGGATGT
>BGPR01004015.1:64776-86415 GCA_013235015.1 Araneus ventricosus
CTGGTATCTGCGTTACTCTGCAAATTACACTCATGACATGCCAACAGTGGTTATGGGCCCTGCGATCCCATACTGATGATTGCCAGATGCAGTTTTAAACCCTACTGTTTAAAGTAAACGGAAAGAATTGTGCCTGTTGGTTGTGAAGTCTATAAAGCAGATCAGAAGATGAATATGCCGGCGGAGTCTTCGCCATTTGCATTCCCGAAGTTGGATGGTTCCAATTATACTTCATGGAAGGAAGACATGAAGGTCGTGCTGATGGATCGTGGTTGTTGGAGCTTCATAGTTGAAGATAATTCATGTCCTGAACAAGCTACTGAAAAAGAAAAGTTCGAGTATGATTGGAGAAAGCAGAGATGTTACACTACAATTTACCAAGGCATCGAAAGAAAGTTCCTACCATTAATCCGATACACAACGGATGGTAAAGAAGCATGGAACATTTTGAAAACAAATTTCGAACCAACCTCCAAAGCCCGATTGGCAGTTCTTATTGATGAATTTTTCGAGCTCAAGTTTAATCCAGTAGAAGAAACCATTGGAATTTTTTGCAAGCGAGTCGATGAGAAGAAAACTCAAGTTAAGGAAGCGGGTTTTGAAATTCCTGAACTTTTAATCGCATTACAACTTATTAGAAGATTGCCAGCCGAGTATGATCATTTGGTTCAAACCCTCTACAGATTGAAGGATGAAGAATTCAACCATCTGGAAGTTGAAAAACAACTTGTAAACGAAGCTGGACGAATTCAACTGAAGCAGAAGGATTTGAATCTAGATTATACAGAGGATGCATACACCGTCGGATCATTTCGTCTGCAGGAAACTCGCAAGAAATCTTCTGAACGCAGTGGAGCAGTGCTGGACCCTTCAAGAAACCCTGGTCAATACAGGAAAATCCATTACCCTAAAGGAATGGGGCCGTCTTGTGAATTTTGTTCCCGCAAAGGACACGATGCATCTAAATGTTATAAGAAGCGGAATAAAGAGAAGAAACAAGCTTTCTTATCGGAAACTACGTTCTGTGGGACTAATCAAGCCTTTGGAGTATCGACGGACTGCAATCATTTCTTGATAGACACCGCAGCGACTTCCCATTTTTGTTATGAACGTGATTGGTTTAAAAATTTTAAGGAACTTAAAACGACAAAAGCCCTCCTGGCCGACAAGAAATCAACCTGTGAAGTTGAAGGAATTGGTAATATTGACTTCATCGTTCAAGACATTAAAGGTAATGTTAAAATTACTTTAAAAGATGTTTTTTTCACTCCAAATATGAGGAGGAATTTAATTAGTGGAGCCAGAATGGATATAGCAGGACTTAAAATAATTTGGTCAAACAATGTAATGCGTATATGTCATTCTAATAATGAATATTTCTTTTCAGCTTTTCGGCGAGATATGTTTTATATAGTATCTGGTTATCCTTTATTAGATAGTGTAATGTATACTAGTGTAGATTTAAATTTAATCCATAAGAGATTATGCCATGTCAATATTCCTCTTATTAAGGATATGTGTAAAAATAAATCGGTTAAAGGATTGGAGAAAGTAAATATTAAAATTGATAATGAATCTTGTATAGCTTGTAATGTAGGTAAAGCAACAAGAACGTCTCTGAAAAAGAATTATGTGTACAAACGAGTAACAAAGTCTGTTTTGGACAAAGTCCACATGGATTTATGGGGACCTGCACCTGTTAATTCTTTGGGAGGAAGTAAATATTTCTTGTCTATAATTGATGATTTTTCTAGAAAAATAGATGTATTTACTCTTAAAAGTAAAAGTGAAGTATTTTCAATTTTTAAAGAGTACTTATCTAGGGTACAACGTGAATTAGGAAGGAAACTTAAAAGTGTCAGAACGGACAACGGATTGGAGTTTTGTCACAAAGATTTTGAGACATTTTTAAGAAACTTGGGTATTAAAATTGAGAGAACATCTTTCTATACACCAGAATTAAATGGTATAGCTGAAAGATTCAATAGGTCAAGTATGGAAGCAGTCAGAACTATGCTGCAAGATAGTGGCTTACAACCAAGGTTTTGGGCGGAAGCACTTCATGCCTATGTTCATACTAAAAATCGGTGTAGTCATAAATTAACAGAGGGAAAAACACCGATGGAAATATGGTCGGGACATAAACCCTCCATTAGACATTGTCGTGCATTTGGTTCACTAGCATATGTGTATGTACCAACAGTTAATAGAAATAAATTACAACCCAAAGCTAAAATTGGAATATTGGTAGGTTACGCTGTGAATAGAAGAGGATATAGGGTATGGTTACCTAAAGAAAGGAAAGTCGTAGAAAGTATTCACGTTAAAATTGATGAAACTAAGAATGGCGTGAAAACTTTGTTTGGTAAAGTTAAACATTATGATTATGCTATATATCAATTGGATCAAAATTTAAATAACGATAGTGATTACAGGGCACAGGATGAAAAATCTAGTTCACCGGAAAAACCCTCATCGTTAGATATTTCAACTTGGATAAGATTAGAAAAACCTAGGACAAAAAGTAAAAGGATAGATGTTTATTATTATCCTCCTAGTAAAGAACGACTTAGATCCATAAATGATGTTAAAATTTATTGTCAGAAAAACAAATTAGAATTTGACCCTAATCAGTTTAACTTTAAACCAACAAAAGCAAATACGCGTTTTGAAGAAAAATCGGAATGTCATAATGAAACTAGTTCAGATTCCGTAGATGAAGCAAGTTTTGTAAATGATATTTTTCAAAACGAGATATACATGACTGAAATCCCCAAAACATTTAAAGAAACTCAAATTTCTCCAGATAAAGAGAAATGGAACGAAGCTATGTCTGAAGAGATTAAATTAATGCAGAATAGAAAGGTTTGGGATCTTGTTGAACCAAAATCGAATATGAAAGTTTTAGGTTGTAGATGGGTATACAATATTAAACATGATGAGAAAAATAATGTAAAGAAATATAAATCGAGATTGGTAGCACAAGGGTTTAAGCAAAGACCGGGTGTTGATTTTACTGATGTATTTGCACCACTTGTGAATTTTGATATAATTAAATTTCTATTTGTTTTGTTAGTATGTATTTTAGGATGGAATCATTATCAAATAGATGTAAAAGGAGCATATTTGTATGGGAACCTGGATATTCCCATTTACATGCAGCAACCTGAAGGATTTGTTCTAAAAGGATGCGAGCATTATGTTTGCAGGTTGCAGAAAAGCATCTACGGTCTTCATCAAAGTGGTAGACAATGGAACCTCGAATTGAGTGAAATTTTATTTGGACTTGGATTTCATCAAAATGACTTGTGTAATGGTCTATATACTAAAAGTAATTGCATTTTATTGGTATATGTAGATGACATTGTCGTTTTCAGCAAATCGCAAAGTGATCTTGAAGATTCAATTCTTAATATAAAAATTAAATTAGAAATAACGGAGTTGGGACCAGTTAGATACCTACTTGGTGTAAATTTTGAGCGAATCGGGGATTCTGTGTACTTGCATCAGAATACATATATAAATAAACTTAAGACTAGATTCAAAAATTTACCAAGAAGGCGAATTACGTTACCTTTGAAAGTAGGTTGTATTTTACCTGATAGAGTAAAAGAAAATGAGATAATAGAAACGGAACTTATGAGACAGATTCCGTGTAAAACGCTAATTGGATGCTTATCGTTTATTGCGAATAGGTCCAGGCCAGATATTGCATTTGCTGTAAACACAATGTCACAATTTTGTAATGGATATACGTATCATCATTGGACTATTGTTGTTGATATATTAAATTATGTGTTTAATACAATGTATTATAAAATAAATCTTTCTGATACTCATAACACTAGGTTAACTATGTATTCAGATTCTAGCTGGGGGTGTAAGCTAAATGATAGACATTCTACCAGTGGATATATTATGTTATTTGGAAATGTACCAATAACTTGGAAGTCTCAGAAGCAAAAATGTATTGCTTTAAGCTCAATGGAAGCTGAATTTATAGCACTAACAGAAGGTGTAAAATGTATTATTTGGTATTCTAAAATTTTAAAAGAACTTAACTTAATTGATTTCAGAATGCCGGAATTGTACTGTGACAGCCAATCAGCTATTCATTTTTCGAAAAATAATATTGAGAATAATAAAACTAAACATATAGACATAAAATATAAATTTGTTCGAAAATTATTATATGATAAAGAATTTGAACTAAATTATATAAATTCTAAGGAAAATTTGGCCGATTTCTTAACAAAACCTCTTGTAAAAGAAAAATTTCTTTCGGTAATAAAGGTTATATTTCAAAAGTATTCAGTGACTGATGGGGCCGAATGTTGGAATTCAAATGAACTGGTTCAGTCACTGAATGAAAGCATCTCGTTGGTTAATTTTCATGACGTAGCCGAAGTTACGGCACTAGTCTAAGTTGATTGGTTGTTACATTCTATATATATTGTTCATTTGTGTTTTTAATGAATCGTTCAGTCAGTCTGTGAGTAGACGTAGCTGTAGTCAGCTGAATGGATGGCTGTCATTGAGTGTTTGGGCTGCAAGACAGCATCATGTCTTTATTTGTTATACAGTAAACTGCATTAAAGCTCTTTTGTATTTTAAAACTGCCTGGTATCTGCGTTACTCTGCAAATTACACTCATGACATGCCAACAGATGTGTTCATGGGTATTCAGCAAATTCTAACCACTATACAATTCAATATAACTATTTAAAGACATAAGTTTAAAAAATATCAATTTGTGTACAACCCCTCATCTTTTAGCTTCTCTTCGACAGGAGCTAAAATTCTGCTCGTTGTAATGCAGATATCTTTCTGAATACTAATGATATTGAACTGAATTTTTTTATATAAGTTGCCCTATATATCTGGCTTTAAAGTTGTGAAAGAAAAATTACACTATGTTTCGCGCATGCGCAGTAAAACACTATTTACTAAAATTGCTCATAATTCCTGTAATATTCAACAATTCTTTTCCAAAGTTTTACACAAATGCTTCTCTAACATATTGTCATCTTTTCTGTAAGTTTCGTATATTATAACAGAAAACTCTGCATGTTATAAGCGAAAAACAGGTGGGAAAATTTGAGATTTTTTAAGAAAACCTTTATGTCTTCCCAAATATTTGCGCTGAGTTTACAAAAATTCCTGTAAATATTATGCACATTAAACATTACCATTTCTGAAAGTTTCATCTTGTTATGAGTATTCTGTGAAGCGGGGTGGGCCAAAAACGTTTTTGTCTTCATAAGTTTATAGACGGTCCCCCAATTGCCCTCAGGACCGAATCTTCAATGTAAAATGTGAGTTATTGTCTATTCTTTACATATCCGAAGTTTAAAGGCAGTCGGTTAAACCATTCCGGAGAAATTCTAAAAAATGTGAAAATCTGCAAGTGTCCGGATACTTTTGGGCATATAGTGTAAATAGCGATCAGAAATCGTCCGATATTGTATGCAAAAAAACAAAGTTGGTTGTTGTGGAAACAAACTAGTGGTTGTACGATAAGCTTTGTCTATTTTTAGTAAGACTAACTTTCTGTTATGAAATTACAAGGGTACTTTGAGATGATCGAATAATTTTAAACAGCGCTCAGAAGACCAGGGTGATACTTCAGCCAGAACTCCTTTGGGTTAACCTGGAGTTTACGGTGCCCGCCTACTTCGTTCCTCTTAGGATCGCCAAATCTTTGCCGCCAAGAACGGCGATGACAGAACATTTATTTTGGTTGCGTCTAGATGTTTTTAACGAGTGACAAGCGCGCATGCGCACAAATTGATCCTTTCATCGGTGTTTGGCTTATCAGGTCATATTGCGCCACGTTTCGATTGGACTGTTTTGTTGAACTCTTCGATGCAATTGGTCGATAAATTCGAATTTGAATGAAACTTCGTTTGGAATTCTTCGGATGGAATATCGGTTCAGTACCGTGTATGTCATTCTGTGTGTTTCGTTCCTCAATGAATAAGCGAAGCTACGATTATTCCGCTATGCTGAAAGCGATGCCGCTGATGTTTTTTTTAAGTTAAAAAATTTGCCCGGTAAGCACTTGAAATGCCGCAGGCATTGCGTGCTCAAGCTCTCGTTTTTAGGTGACGCAGGCGCAAGAGAGCAATAAAAAGCGTACAGCACATCCAAAAGAGTATTCGGCGACGGCACTTGAAATTGCGCCAAGAAGAAGTGGCGAGAAGCAGGCCGGCACAGTAAACTCCAGGTTTACCATATCGGTTAAAAAATATCGTTTGGCATTAATTCTTTTCTAAAGATTATAAAAATAGTTTGGCAACGATGGATTGTCTTTTGCTAACGTTGCCTAGCAACGGAAAAGAATAAAGAATTGAAGATGGAATTCGATGTAAGAGTGATGTAACATTTGTGATGTAAGTGTATGTGTTTGTTTTACATGTTTGTGCTGTAGTAGACATCCAATAAATATATTATTTTTGATAAAGAAGGATCCACGATTCTTCATACTATGCTGAAATACATCACAAGGGTTATCAAAAAATGTTACCAATTTCTTTCATGTTAGCAATCAATTATGTGCCAAAATATCAAGATTCGCCTACATTTCAGTAACTTTAATTTGCTTCTTTTCTTGTTAATCAAAATAAGAATAATTTTAGGCAGAGATGATATTTTAATAGTTTTATATTTTCTTCATAGTTATTTTTCCTTTGATTTTGATAACATGAAATGTATTTTTTTTAAATGGATTAAATAATTATTCTGTAAAACACGGAACGAAACTATATTTCTTGAGGAAAAGGAATGGTGCTTTCATTTAGTTATCGTTTCGGAGATGATGTTTGTTGAGAGTTGCCAAATCTTTGGCATCAAAGTATTATGCGATGGCGTAATTACCTTGTGATGCATGCCTTACACAACCAAAGTACATTTTAATTATTTATTTCCTGATTTGAAATTAATTCTTTATCTGCGTTATGGTAAAGAATGGCAGGTAAAAATTAATTTAGATATATCGCAATGTCGCAGTAAAATGTTAAGAACTGACACCGTTAAAATTAATCTTGAGAAAATGGCAATGATATGACCTTGTCCTGCTACACCCTTAATCTGGGCATTCACAAAAAGGTTAGCTATACTATTTGTCCTAAGACTGGTTTTTTCCACCCATTTTTAATCGAAAAATAAGGCGAAGCATTCACGGACGTTCCAAAGTTTGTTTTGAGATAAGGTTCAAAGTGGCAGAATTCTACGTACCCATCCTCCTCTCCCCTCACGGCAGATTTCGAGTTTCATTTCTACCCTCGACGCAAGGCCCCAATGTAGGCATATACTTTGATGTGCCTCTACCATCTAATCGACGTCTCAAATTGGAATCGGCGGATTGAGTTTTGGAATTTAAGTTCTTTTGAATTCCACCATTTCCAATCATTGGCTCCCAATTTCATTTCCCGTATTCTAAAAAATTCCATTTCGGAAGAGCTGTGAATAGCCTGCTTTATAAACTTTCATACCTCACAAGAGGAAGGACCTTTCATTCCAACGCACCAGGACCGCAAGCATTGCGATTCTGTTGTTAAATCTGGTCTTACACTAGCTACCTACCAATCCTGAAGCCGAGGGACTGTCACCAGTTAGGATGAGTGAGAAAATGAAAGGAACTGATTGCGTCAGGAGAGTTAAATATTTTAGTTTAAGTTCATTTTACAAACCATAATTTAACATACATATTAAGACGTATTCCCAATCACAGTCAGTTTTTGGAAATACTATAGCACACTGAGCTAGAGACACGCACACATTTTTGAAAATTTTTGCTACAGGAAAATTGTACTACATTTAATGTGACGGACACATTGTTATATGAAAATTATTACTTACATCCTAATAATAATTTTTGGAAGGATTACGAGACGTGCATATCCGGTAAGTAGTAAAACAAAAGAATCATAAAGAATAACTAGAGGGAATTATATACATATGACTTTCTCGTGTACTCATTCACTATGGCATGTTAATGTTTCAATTCGCCATAGTGAAGAAAATCGAGTATGCATTTTGAGCTTCTTTTCTTTCGAAAGTGTTTTCAAAAAATTGATATAGATGTACAATTCGACGGAAGGATAACATAATAAATTTAATTCATCTAGTTTCTTGCCTTTTGGTGATATGCCGTTCAAATCTACCCTAAAAGTCGTAACTCCAAAGAAAGATTATAGATTTAGAATTATAATAATAAAATCATATGCCAAATTCTGTTAATCTAGCTTGTTCAAGTATGGAGTTATAATGTTCGTATTGTTGCAAAGATGTGATGCCGCTTTCCTGCCTCGCTAGTATTATAGTTGGGGAGGGAGTTTTACAGGGGTAAGTATGGAGTGACGGGCATCGGCCTTTTCGGAACCCCTGACCTTGGCAACCATTTTGGCGACTTGGCGACAAATTTGGCGACCGTGGCGACAAATAGTTGATTCCAGAAAATGCGACCCTTTTCTCGATATCTCTATTAAGAAAGGGAATACGCTTGAATATACGAGAAAACTCTAGGTGACGTCACGGCCTGGAGAGTATATATAATGACCTCGTTTGGATTAGAGGGGCCAGTGTTGACCCATTGGAACGACTTTAGAGTTTCGTCTGCAGTGCGAGCTAGGAAGCTGGTGAGCTGAGCCCTATTAAAAGTGCTGTTATTGTCATTATTAGTGATTTGCTGACTGTTTGTGTTGCTAAATATCAAAGTGCCGAACTGTTATTACCTGTGAATTGATGTCTGTTTACATAGCTAATCTGTGAAAGAACTATTGTTTCCTGTTACCTGTGCTACGTGTTTTCCTGTATACTTGTAAATAAACCTTCATTCTCCTTTATCCTGCGTGTTGGACTGTTTACACCATACACCCAAAGAAAGATTTTCGTAACAGTATGCATACGGATGGACATGTAGACAAATTTCCCCATTGTGAATTAAACTAAAAATTTGATGCATATATCGTCGTCGTTCAAGCAAAAGTCACTTTGTCCAAAACTGTATTTTTGAGATATAGTCATAAACATAATAATATAGATATAACTTAAAAATAACTAATTTGGAGTCCTTGTGAAAAATAGCAAATATTATTTTACAGCTGTCTAGCTGCTACCACTGGTTCCCTGATACTTAAATAATTGCAGTAACAAGCCAAATTTTTTCTTAGGACTTAGTGTCTTTTGCTTCAAAGACGACGATATACAGTTGTATTGTGAACAGGGGTGGCGCCAAAGGGGGGGACCAGGGCTCCCGTCGGGGATGCTGTGCCCCCCCCCCCATCGGGGAAAAATTTTGTATCTCCTAGGGGAAAATTTTGTACGGGGTATTCAACTGTAGTTGCTAAATAATAATCTGGCGAAAATTTGAGACCTATTTCATTACACTCGTCCCCCCATACACCAGGTCGGGCACATCGCCCCCCCCCCGTCGGACAAACTCTAGCTCCATTCCTTATTGTGAAGAGCATTCATCAAATTTTAGTTGTCATAAATAGTTTCTTCAGATTCAAGAAAATCTAAACAGTGGTGATTCGTTAAAATCCCATGAGATCGAAATTTTGCCGATAAGAGTATTATTTTCTGTGTATATATTCAGTAAATGAGAAAGTAAAAATATGCAAAAATTAATGTCTCCATCTTTTCAGATTTTGTTTATTCATCTGAGCTAACGATTTAAGCTTCGAGGAACAATACGCTTCAAAATAATCCCTTACCAAATTCTGAATCTCCATCCAGCAAAAAGCCTGGAAGTAATTTGAGCCATTCGCGAGCCGCAGCAGAAAATCACTAACTTGAGTGAGAATGATTTTTCAAAGGTGAAGGATATAGTGTAGCATGGCGTGTTTAGACGATATTAATGGTGCCGCATGCCATGTACGCCAACCATGCATCAAGTCTGACAGTTCGATTTGTCAAACACCCATGGGATGCTTTTTCTTTCCTTTCTCGGCTGTCGCATCTTCCTTCATACTTATAAAGTTACTCCTTCTTCCTTTTGTTGTCTCTTGCGATGAAAAAGATATGAATTCGACAACGCATTTGGGTCTCGCTGAAGAAAATAATCTACTTCAACGATGGCCCGTGTTATTGTGCTGTTATTTCTTCTTATTATTTTATGAAAAGACGTATTTCATAACGTAAGGAGTACTGTGGAGAGTTTTAGATTAATGTTTGATGAATGGTAAGGAAATGTTCGCATGAAAGGGATGTTATATTGTGCATTTAAATTCATTTCTCGGAAAATTCCATTTGCGTTCCTTTATGAGCTGCGTCTTCCTCGGAAAATGAAATTACTTCCAAACAAGATGATAAATTGAGTATTTTTCCATGATGGAAAATTTCGTTTTCCTATCTCTATTTCTCGAGAAATTTTGAATTCCAATACTTTTTTAAAAACGGTGTTGTTTTTACTTGATGCGAAATTTAAAGCGTTTTTTCATTATTTCGGAACGTAAAGATAAATGGATTCTTTGTTTTATGTGCACTTTTGTAGATATTTTAATATCGTAAGTAAATCTCATTTAAGGAAATACAATTCCCATTATTTTTCAGTGACGATTCAAATTTATTTTCTATTTTAACTTAAGTAAAATGATTTAATTCACGCTTTATTTCGTATTTTCTTTCATTAAGATTTCTTTTCAGCAGGAATGGGCTCTTAACTGGGGCATAAAACAAATCCATAAAACAGGTAATTTGTTACTTTAGCTGAGATCAAATACACACAATCTTATATTTAAAAGCATAAACAGCGCTAAATTATCCATAAAATATTTTAATTATGAAACATTTTGCTAAATGTACTTTGTTTACAAAGTATATACGCATCTCAATAACTTATCTAACAAACAGTTTTAAAAATGTAAATTATTTGTATTGAATTTCATGTATAAGTATAATGCTTTTCAATAATACTAAAACCACAGTTTTATTTTAAATTAAATCGATTACCTCAATGTTTTACCATTAACTTCATACAGAATAAATATGCATCTATAATTCTAACTATAAAATTTACATAAATTATTAATTCCTTCAAATAAATTTCATCCTACGTATTTCATTGCTTTTGATTATTATCTAGAAGATAATAATCTGAAGCTATTAAACAACCGTTGTTTGCCTTTGAATCTTCTGTTCTTACGAGTTGGAAAATTACATAAATACTTAATATATTTAAGTAATGTGATAAAATAAATTTAACTCTATTAAACGCTAATAGCTAATTCATGCTATTTGAGTTTGATTATTTTACTTGGATGGAAATAGCTCGTAATAATTTGAAATTTAAACGAAAGATTTTCATATGAAACGTTTATCCATAATAATACTTAAATGCATATTTCTGCTTTATTGATAATAAAATTAATTTAATGTACCATTTAAACCAATAAAGCAATCATAGTGTCTTTATCAAATTTGATATGCTCAGCACAATGAGTTGTGTTAATTGTTTCTCGAAACGGTTCAAAATCCTTTATTATATATAACCACAAATATTTCAGTATTTCACTTTCAATTAACGTCTTACTAAAATGATTTCCCTTTATCTATACACATAATTGGAGTAGAGCTTCAGTTATTTTCGACTAATCTAATACATGTTAATTGTATTTGCAATGTTGAATATAGTTGGTAATGTGAATAAATTGAATTGAGAAAGGAAATTCTGTAAATTAATTAATTTTTACTCGTTAATCTGCTAATTTAAGTTGATGGCCAATCTTGAAAATTACGCAAGTCGAATGTCATAATAATGTAATGAATAATGGAATTGATTAAAGGGGTTTTATTATGGTAGATTAAATATAAACATCTTTTAATATCTCTAAATATTTACTGCATAAATTTCTTTCACGAGACTTTAAGTAACGAAAGAAATTTTAAACACTATTATGAAAAGAGGCGCAAGAAAAGTTTTAAAAATATTGAAAGAAATGAAATTGAGAAAGTAAATAAATCCATATTCGTAAAATTATAAAATAGATTAGCTGATTGCTTATAAAAATTGTCATTATTTATAACGACATTTTTCCCAACTTCTTGTATACCATTCATCATATTTTGAAAGGTTTATGCGCAGGAGTTTTTACGTCCTCGTTTTAAATTTGTTGCGTAGGCATTGGGAAACTTTTAAAATCGTGATTGCGATGGTGTGGCAAATAATGTTTAACCCACCGAGCGCTGAATTATTTTGACCTTTAGCTTTCAGGTGAGAAAGCTAAGCTTTTAAAGTGAATGAACATATCCTTTTTGTGTTTAATTACATCACTGTAATTTTAAAAATATTTTTTCTATGGATGTTTAAGAAAATATACAGTTAAATACGAATTATCTGCTTTCGAACTGAACCTGAAAAACGGAAAAAGAAGTTTCAGCCGCTAGAATGACTATTGATGTGAAATTGTGCACCGTCATTTGATGCTTCCAAATCGAGTTATTCATAAACTTTGATCTCTTAACACGCGGAGACGCACAAAGGGGTGTCCGACACCCCACGCCACTTGAAATGTGAAAACTACAGACTTTCCTTTAGTTGAAATGCGTCAAATCTATGCTATCTGACTTTAAGGTCACATTCAACAGATGGAACGTGTTTCAAGAAAAATTCTTTTATTTTTTTGTTGCAATTTACCATAAGGTGTGTGAAACAGTCCTTTGCACGTCCTCGCGTTAGGTTTCTGTTTTCATTTCAGCAACCATATTATGGACAGGAAAATAATTTTGTCTCACTATTTAAGTTTTAGTGAGTAAAGAAGTGGTTGAAAAACATTATATAATTCAAAAATGGAGATTTTTGCTGGTAAGAGACTTTTAAACTGGATAATAGTGTAAGTGAAAATGTCAAGAGTTTGATGCAAATGTTATATTATTCTGTACGTAATGTAACTTAGGTCAGTCAAAGTCTTATCCACTTTCACAAAAACTATTGGAGGAAAAGCTTAAAATTATAGAAACTATTCTAAAAAATAAAAGTGAATTATGCCCTAAAGATAAAGTCACGAAAAATTCTCATTTGGTTCTCTAAAAAATTGGTTTCCTGTGTACCTAAGAATATTAAAAGCAGTATTTTTCTATCCAAATTATAAAACGATTATAATATTGATTTTAATTTCCTTTAAAAAATGTTAAAAGTATACATGTAAGAAATATACCTTTCTTATTTGTTCGCAATGCGCTGAATAATATAATGTAAGATTTTTTAAATGATTCGTCTAAACATTTGTTCTTGTATAACTAGAACTGTTTGCATGAATCATCTGGAACAGATATAGCACAGAAATGTTGCTAGTTTTGCTTAAATAGCGAAATAACGAATTAGACGAATTACACTTCGTAACGCGCGTCCTCCCGGATTAAAAATTAAATTCATTTTCCTCCTACATGTTTAGCTTCGTTTATCTGAGAAGGAATTTCATGGTTCGTCTTCAAAATTCATTTATAAAAAATAGCACAGGGAATTCATCCCTCCACATTATATTCCAAGCAATATCAAAATCGCCGGGAGTCATGAACATTCTTTTTTCCTTCTTCCAGGTTTCTTACAAGAAATGCGTATGTCACAAAGATCACCCATTTTAATATCAATTCAATTTAATATCAAGTTAATTTAATATCAAGTTTAATATCAATATTAATAATTTCAATTTTAATATCAAGTTAATTGTGATCATGCGTATGTCACAAAGATGAGTTTGGAACGATCCAGACAGCATAAGGGAAGTTTGCAATAATGCCGTTCCTGTAAAAGTTCGATACAGAGCAATTGTCAAGTGTTACGTTTCGAATCAAATCAAGAATCAGCAGATTCCCATTAAAGAAAGATTCTTACTATCAATACTTTTAATAATAAGGCTTGAGTAATAATCTTATAATTTCTGAATAATTAAAGTGCGATTTTCTGAAGAAATAAGAATTTCAAACAAAATATGCGTTTAAAAGATCCTGTTTTATTGTAGAAAACGAAATGCAAAGAAAGCTTTGTTACAAGTTCGCCATGCAATCTAGATGTATAAGAAGTTATTAAAAAGTAATATTCCGCTTTTATCTACAAATTTCAGCAATAATTGGTAAAACATAATACCTTGAGAGTCTTTCAGCATAAATTTCTTCTTTTAACGAATGCCCCCCTTGCGTTTTATAGTTACCCTAATTTATTCCCAATTCCTGAACTTGGGTATTAAGATTAGGAAATCTACGAAGAAATGAAAAAATTAAAAATTAGTTATTTACACCAAAATTCATTCCGATTCTCTAAAATTGCGTACATGTATGCTAAATGCAAGGATATTTTGATATTCCATATATCATTAGAAGAATGACAAAATTTAAATTCGGTTCTTAAGGAGCCTGTGTTAAATTGTGTTGTATGATAAAGTAAATGGAAATTCTCGAATACAGAAAAGTAACTCAAATAGTGAAGTGAAGTTTGCAATAATGCCGGTCCTGTAAAAGTTCGACACAAAGCAATTGTCACGTGTTCCGTTTCGAATCAAATCAAGAATCATCAGATTCCCACTCAAGAAATATTCTTATTATCAGTACTTTTGATAATAAAATTTGAGTAATAATCTTATAATTTCTAAATAATTAAAGTGCGATTTTCTAAAGGAATAAGAATATTAAACAAAATATGCGTATAAAAGATCCCGTTTTTTGTAGAATATGAGTTGCAAGAAAAGCTTTTTTTACAAGTTCCATCACGCATTCAAGATGTAAATTAAGTTATTTAAAAAGTAATATTCCGCTTTTATCTACAGATTTCAGCAATAATTGGTAAAAGATAATACCTTGAGAATCTTTCAGCATAATTTTCATCTTTTAACGAATGTCCCTTGGGTTTTATAATTACCCTAATTTATTCCCAATTCCTGAACCTTGGCATTAAGATTAGGAAATCTACGAAGAAATGAAAAAATTAAAAATTGGTTATTTACACCAAAATAAGGAAAAATTCATTCCGATTCTCGAAAATTGCGTACATGTATGCTAAATGCAAGGGATATTTTTATATTCCAAATATCATTAGAAGAATGACAGAATTCAAATTCGGTTCTTAAGGAGCCTATGTTAAATTATGTTGTATGATAAAGTAAATGGAAGTTCTCGAATACAGAAAAGTAACTCAAATACTGAAAGTTAAGAAGCTTTTATTTGCACCATGTTCAGAAGCAGTTACATTTCATAGGACTTAAATGTGTCTTGCTTAGTTACTATTTATAGGAGGAAAGCAATCTATCTCTCCTCTTTTCACCGGTGGCAGAATTGATGCCTTCCGCCTTTCAACGAACAGCTTCCAAGACAAATTATGCCTCTTCTTTGCTTTGTTAATCCAACTGTGAAACGTGATGAATTCTTGCAATCCAAGAGAAAATGTGTTTTCATAAGCCTTTACCTTCAAAATGGAAACGTTTTCAGAATCTTGGTTACTTGGTCTTATATTAATAATTTGAACACAATTATCCCGGTTAATTACAGGGAATTAATTGCTCCTGTTTTTTCAAAAAAGATATTTTAAGGTGATATGCGACTCTTAAAACTCGAAAAAATGGGGGAACTGTCAAATTCGATACATTATATCTCTGAAATAATCCAATTTACACACTCATTTTTTTTCTAGAAAAATATCCGTTTTTTATCTTATAGACACACATTTTCAAACCTTTATATTGGTATGTATTTTTTGAAAGAATAATGAATATGAGTATAATTTTTGGAGAAAAATGAGATAGTTGTGGTATTATCCACATTATGTGTATTATATACAAATTTTGTGCATTTCTATTCGATAGATACTGAGATACAGCTTTTATGGTCATCGTGAAATAGTATTGCGTAATTATAATCAAAATGGATTCCGAATGGTTTTTCAAAACAAGTATCTTGCATGATAAATCTTGTAAAATTCCATCCCACATATTCAGAGTTATTTCTATAACTCACACCCTGATAAACCCTGTGCGCCGAACGTGCCCCATGCGAAATGGTCCAACTAGCCCCATATCGCCATTTTTATCTATCACGAGTGCAGGGATTTATTCTGAAAACATTTCGATAAGCAAACAAGCCCTAAAGTAACAATGAAGAATTATCTTTCTGAATATTATTTGTAAGAAAGGAAATTATAATTTATATGCAAAGAAGAAAGAAAACGGTTTTTCATAAGTGAGGAAATTTACTCAGCTAAGCAAAAATTAGAAATTACTGGCTGGTTCTTTAATGAACGCTACTTCTTCAAATGACGCTGATGTGGAAGAAGGAAGGAGGGATAATACACACTTGTATGGAATGGCAGCGTTAAATACCGAAAAGTATTAAAAATATCGCGCCTGGCCCAACGTGCCCTATGGCCAACTAGCCCCGGTCTACCCTACCCGGTGTGTCTTTCAGATAATCGGGTCTCGAATTCATGATTGTTCGATTTCAAAGATGGGATTATTTAACGAGGCCAACGTAGACTTCCTAAATTAAAGGGAACAACGATTTGTAAGCCAGACGGAACGTCGAATTATCCCCAAAGCGTCGTGAAATTAAAGTTCCTAAACTCAGAATTTAAATATGTGTTATATTAGTAAGCGAAACATTCATAGATTTCCCGGAAATGAAATTTGAGTTCTTATCGAAAATTTTAAAGAAGTATTTTACTAAAAAGACGATTTGAAGTCTTCTAAGACTCAATGTAGTCCTTTGCATTGATGCAGTGAATTTATAAATATGTTTTATTGCGATTCAAATCAATTTTAGTGAAAACAGAATGTAGCTCCAAATATACAGGGTTCCCACTTATATCCGTTACACCCCCCTTAACTTCTAAACGGTGACAGCTAAGACCATAAAGTTGGTGTCTAGGTATAGTAAAAAGGCTATGCGCTACTCGATGAGACAACTTACAACGCCATCTATCGGAACATTTTGGAATTAGCGGTCCTATCTCGTAAACGGTGAAAGATACGAGAAAAAAGTCAATCAGAAAGTTGTAGAGAACTCTCGATTTAGTACGAAAAGATACCTTCTGCATATTAATACTGAAAACAGAATGCAAAAAATGTACATTTGACTTTTTTCTCGTGTCTCACCGTTTACGAGATAGGACCGCTAATTCCAAAGTTTTGCCTATAGATGGCGTTGTAAGTTGTCTCATCGAGTAGCGAATAGCCTTTTCACTATACCTAGACACCAAATTATGGCCTAAGCTGTCATCGTTTAGAAGTTAAAGGGGTGTAGCGGATATAAGTGGGAACCCTGTATATAAGAAAACGAATAATAAATAAACTGGTATAAATTTAACTTTAAAAAAAGCATTTTTGGAGAGATGATGATATAAATGAAGAAGAAAAAGATGGCATAAGCCATCAGTTTCGAAACTACTGCTATTGTCGGATACATACATATATAACGAATTGCAAACTCAATTGTTCCAAAAACATCCAATGAACACATTAATCTAAAAGTAAATCCTTATTCTTCGCTAACATATCATCGGAACTAACTTTGTTTCCACGTTATGTTTCCATAAATAATCATACATCGATTTCATAAGAAAATTATATGTCATTTAGACCAATGATATACGAAATTCCTTTGGCTGTCAATTAAAAAAAAAGAAGAAACAAAGTAAACAGTAAAATATTTCTTCCTATTTATATTCCTCTTTGAAAAAATAAAAAAAATTAAGATTTTCAAAAATTTAACAATACTCATCTTTGCAGTGGAAGCAGTTAATAAAGTCAAATCTCAAAGAATCATAATTTTATATTTTGGCGTCATGATACAACCACATGCTTCGCTCTTCAGAATCGCATTAAATTCTTAAGGATGCGATATATCTATAATATAAACACCGTCTGGAGGCCTCTAACGCTCCAGAAATGTGGGAGTGGCTACATGCCAAAACTGGCTCTCTCAGAAGGGAACAGGGGAAGGGTTTCTTTCCTTAGAATTCGGAGCGGGAAATAAGGATTTCTTAGAATTCGGAGCGGTTTTAGAAGGGCGAAGTGAATTTGCCGTACCTCTGAAAGAGAAAACGTTGAAGTATTGTTGGTAAACAATATGGATAGAGAAGATCCCAATGTAAGGAAACGCAGGCTAGCAAGAGAGAGATTTGCATGATGGAGGTTGAGACAAAGACAAGAGACATTAAACAGAATTCAAACCGCAAATTTTTAATTAATTAGAATTAATTTATTTTTCACTGCTCGAAGATCTTTACTTTCGTTTTTCTTAAAAAGGTTCTTTCTTTTTCGTACTTAATTTTGGAATTGAATATTTATATATTTTACAGAACGAAAGTTAGTGTCAATTGGTTCATCAATTCTGTTCTCAATGCTTTTTTTTATTTCTTAAGCACTTACAATCAGATCGGAAGTATTGTTGGCAAGCTAAAAGCCCGTCTTAAATGGGCACAGATCTTCTAGTTGTTAATAATTCAAGAATAAATTTCAATGCATAAATGGGTTAAAATAACATTTTCTTAACAATGGTCAGAAAGCTTTCTGTTCCACTTTTTACAATATTTAAACTATCTACTAATAATACAAATAAACAATGCTTCATTTCACTTAGAACTATAATTGTCCCACAGGCATACAGTCGCTGCAACAATCAAGCACATATTTAACACAACAAATCTCAAGTTGAGAAGCTTTTGAAGATTCCATCCATCATGGAACATGTTCAACAAACCTATTATTGTAATCCTTTGATTCGATACTAGCTACCCATTTCAATCAAGCTTATGCCACAGGCAGAAACTAGATGTCATAAGTAACCCTCACAGAGAGCACTCCAATTTTCTAACACCTATTTTTCTCATGTTTGTTCCTCAAGTGCTGAGCTTGAACCTCTGGAGACAATTAAATGAGGTGAATCGTAGAATTCTTATTTTATTCTTTGTTAACCAAGGCAAGAGATACAGCCGAGATGATTTCGTGAAAACTAGTTATTCATTCATTTGCCTTTAAGAAACTTGAACTGCCATCGTCAGTTAATGAATGAAATTATTTTATTTGCCCCAAAGCTAAACGATCTCCAGGTGACGAGATCAATTGTTAAGGATGGATAATGAGGAGATACTTTTATGGCAAGTGAAGCTGAATTTTACTAATGAATTCCTTAATAAGTCTGCATCTGAGTATTACTAACAATTTACTTTGTAATGAGGTTTGTGGAAACAGATTAGAAATACTCGGAAGCTTCAATACCAAAGTTTAGTAGGTGTGGACTTCTAAAAAAAATTACTCCGAAAAAGCACTTTTGAAACATATTTATGTATTCCTTATGGGCATAGACATAATAATGACTTCCCATAGGTGAATGAAACGACAAAATAAGGTTTGAAGTTCTTTCACTAAAAAGTATTACTAACAGTTTACTTTGCAATGAGGTTTGTGTAAATAGATTAGAAAACACTCACAAGCTTCTATACCAGTGTCCAGCAGGAAACGCCCTCTAAAGGAAAAAAAAACTACTCTCAAAAAGTTTTCAAACAGATTTCAGTATTCCTTATGAGCATGGAACGTTTCAATGGCTTACCATAAGTGAAGGAAACAAAAAATAAAGCAATCGGAATTAAAAATGAAATTAAATTCTTCAAAAGTAAGAAGCAACGTGTTTCTACATTTATAGAAAATTCCCATGCTTACAAAAGAGAATTAATTCAGGTTATATTGCCTCTGTGAAAACAAAAGTGTTATATGCAGTAATTGTTTATTATTTATTTTTGAGATCCTTCAAATTTATTCGAATAAAATAGAAACTAAAAAATTCCTTATATTTTCACAATTAAATAAATCATCAATGTCAAAGTATTGTGCAACTTCCAGCATAAAAGAAATCAGGAAACTGCAATAAATAAAATTATATAATTTTTTTTCTTTAAATATGTCATACAGATAACGATTTTCAACACCTTTTTGAAATTCTTGTTAGTTTTGCCTTTACAAAGAATATAGAACACTAATGCTTATAAATACATGTATCAAAAAGAATTAAAACCACTTTAAATGCGAGATAGTCATATTATAAAATATTTATTTCTGCATAATTTCGCATTCGGAAGCTTTCAGTTTATTTCCAAGTTAGTTTCTTATTGACATAGTATAATGTTTGTGACAGAGTAAAACCCTGTTTAGACGAACTAAAGGGGGCATTTCGGATAACGATTTTTTTCGGTTAAGCCATGAACATCTATTTCCTATCTAATTACAGAATAGAATTCTGTAATTTTGTGAGTGTAAAGCGGAGTTAAAATTCTCTTTGTAGGATACAGTTCTTTTATATGTCATTTATTAAAGTCAACCCTCAGTCGGGCGCAATATTCACACCGGTGCGTTCGGGTAAAATGCGCCTGACAGGTGCAGGTAAATAATATCGTAATTAATACCGTTAATACTCATTAATTTTAATTTTAGCGTTCTAAATTTAACCCTCTCAGACCGAGCGAGGCGGTCCCGGGCGGTTTAAGAATTTCCCCTTCACAGCGACGAATGTTGGTCTCAGATGGTTGGCTTTCTTTGAGGGTGGTGAAGTTCTGAGAGTGCTTCGGAGATAAGCGCGGCAGGACGTCCAGTTGTCCTTGTCAACTACAGCACATTTCCGTGCACCTTAAGGAAAAGTTATAGCAGGAGGTGGGGTAAATGACCACCCAGTTTGGGAGAGTTCAATTCATGTTACATCCTCCTAAAATGGCCCGGTTTTAAATGGTCTAGAAGGGAAAAAAGTCGCATCGGGATTAAAGAGTTAATCACTGGCCTTCTTTGGGAGGCTTTAAAGAAAAAAATTGGAGATATCGTTGCAAAAATGTTTTGAATTCCCGATTATTTCCGTGAAGTAAGCGCGTGTTTTTTGAATTTGCGATTTCAGAGATATTTCGGATAACCCGGGGTTCGGTTGACCCGAGTTTGGTTCACCGGGGTGTTACTGTATAAACATAATTTTCAGACGCATTGTGAAAATGTGGCACAGTTTCCGTTTCATGCCAGAGTTTAACTAAGTTGATATATCTGGACTTGCCATTCTTTACGATTTAGTTCATCTGATTTGACACAAAGATGGCAAAATTCGACGTCGAGTATAAACTGAGACTAAATAACCAAAGTAGAACCCGAATAATAACCGAAGTAGAATCCCTAATTTGAAGCATTCAAAATCCAAGGTTGAGCAGCTTCTGAACAGATCCATTATGCAACCTGTTTAACAAACCCATTGTCGTAACCTTTTGATACGAAACCAGCTACTCATTTCAATCAGATGTATAACATGTATGACATGTATAAACATAATTTTCAGACGCATTCTGAAAATGTGGCTCAGTTTCCGTTTCATGCCAGAGATTAACTAAGTTAATATATCTGGACTTGCCATTCTTTATGATTCAGTTCATCTAATTTGACACAAACATAGCAAAATTCGACGTCGACTATAAGCTGAGACTAAATAACCAAAGTAGAACCCGAATAATAACCGAAGTAGAAGCACTAATTTGAAGCATTCAAAATCCAAGGTTGAGCAGCTTCTGAACACATCCATTATGCAACCTGTTCAACAAACCCATTGTCGTAACCTTTTGATACGAAACCAGCTACTCATTTCAATCAGACAAATGTCAACGGCATAAACCAGATGTCTTAAGTAACC
>BGPR01004015.1:86425-117163 GCA_013235015.1 Araneus ventricosus
CCCCCAGAACAGATGTACAACCTTTCTCCTCTCTTACTTAATGTAAAAGGGCACGATATTATAAATTATTCATGGACCTTCTCCGTATCAAGGCAAAAATAAAACAAGGCAGAAAAAAGGAGAAGAAACTGCAAAGGGTAAAAAAAATGTTGCTGGAGAATGCTAGGATGCCCGTACTTAGTGGAATCTTAAGTGCAGATGGGTAATTTCTTTTTCTTCCTAATTAGTTTTTTTCAAATCAAGTTTTTATTTTATTTTTCGTGGATGTACAGCAGTGACCAAATGGTTGAATCCTTTTATAAAAAGAGCACTTCAGAAGTTCGATGGCTAAAAATATCACTGATTTTTGAAATGGTAGAGGGAAATTGTGTATCACTTAAAGGGAAATAAAATCAAAAATAGGGAGAATTAAATTTCATTAAGGGAATTTTGATAGAATTCTAGTTTCAAATATGAAGAGTGGAACTCAAAGAAAAACTGAGGTAATAAAAATGTCTCAGTAGCTTGTTCTCAGTCGGGTTAATTTCGTATATGTTATAACGCGAAAATTCAATTATACAGTCGACGCTCGTTATAACGACCCTCTGCGGCCTACATTAAAAGGTCTTTATAACGAGTGGCCGCTATTGTGGATATAATTAAAAAATGTACGCATGCACCCTCAGCAGTTCCTTAAAAATAGGCTATTTTTAAGGAGATTCCAACTAAATACTCAAATTATTTTTTATCATTGGTTATTGAAAATAAAATTTTATCAATTAAAAAAATATTTCTAAAGTAGATTTTAAACTAGAAAATAAAGGAATTTTGGAAAAATTCCTTTATTTTCCAAAAATACCAGGAAGAGTATCTGCTGAATTCGGACGCTGTATTGGGATTAGACGACACTGGACGGTCGTTATGCCGGAAGAAAAATAACATAGAGTGCATAGGGAAACACAGTTGGGGATTTTATCACTGGTCGTTATAATGGAATGGTCTTTATAATGTGTGGTCTTTATAATGTATGGTCGTTATAACGAGCGTCGATTGTATTTTTTTATGTGTATTCTTTCTAAAGATGTTTTAATGTGAAAATTTAATTTGATTTCTGTTAGGTGTGTTTTCACTGGGTTAATTTCTGCTTAAAAATTTTTCTTTATCCGTAATCAATCATTTTTTAATGAGGCAAGTTCAACGAACTGTTCCCGGGCCTTATAGCATTGAAATTTGTTTATCTTGATGTCGCTGTTCCATCAACACTTGTGGCATAATATGTTTTTTAATTCTGATTGAGTATTAATGCTTCATTACTTTAGAACTTCTTATGCCTGGGATGCTTCAATTTGGATTGATACAAATCATTTGTGTAATTTGGGGCATTCATATTCCTATTAATTGCTTCAATTCTGTCCACAACTTTTGAAATTATACAATCTTAGCCATAACAGTAACTGAATGTTTCACGGTAAATGCAATGTAAGGTGCTTCTTTTCTCCGATTTTTCTCCTTATGAATTTTTGGCACTAATTGCACAAGAGAAACAATATGGTGGACTAACGCCTTGTTTTGATTCGATACAATGGCTATTTTAAGATGAATTTCATAAATTTGGAACTTTGTAAGATGACAAAAACAGAGCTCCTTAACTTAAAAGGGAACTTCTTAACTTAAGAAATTGTACATGCATTATTGTTTCACTAAATCCATGAATGCATGAATAAAACTTTGCTTAGTTTGTTTTAGTTAGATGAATGTCCTCGTTTGAACTTACACAGCAGCTCTTTTGAAAAAAAAATGTCCTAAGCGAAGACCTTCAACAAAGACGAAAACGACACCAAAGTTGTAGGATTTTTTTCGGAATCTTTCCTGCAGCTACGATAATCTGGTCCCGAATCTGACAATCACACCGCGAACAAAAATAGAAATTTCATTATTTTTTGTATGTAGCGTTTTTCACAAAATTCGTTTTAATTCAGAGTATTAACTCTAATTTAAATTAAAGCCAGAAATGTATTTATTGAAAAATAATAATTAACATCGAGTCACATATTTTCTTTCACATTCACAAATGTTGTTAAGTTCTACATCTGTAGGATACTCATATAAGCATTAGGAAAAGAATAATTTTTTAAGTCATGCTTCTGAGCTTATACTTTCCTTTTCTTTCAATATAAGATTACTAAATAATATCTTGATTATGTTATTTTTAGAAGAATTCGCAAAATTGAATGTTATAGAAGAAAATATCTTTTATTAAATATATTTTAATTTGAAACATGATTTCTTTCGTAGTTCAACGTTAATATAAATATCCTTCGAATACATCATTAAATATTCGAATCAAGGCGCTGGGGAAATATAGAATTTATTTTTAAATTATATTACTTTATTTCTAAAGAAGGCACGGATACCTTGAGAGCCACACTGCAGAAATTCAATAACACTTTTTTCTTCCAGGAAAAAGTGTTATTGATTTTGAAGAGGTGGAAATTCTAATAAAGTATTAAAACTAATTTTGTAAAGTAATTAGACAAGATTACTTCAGAATTGAACCATGAAAAATATTACTTCGTCGATATTATGTTCTCCTTTCCATATGCAAGAAAATGTATTCTACAATATTTCTAAAGCTCTAAGATAAAATTCAGAAATTTAATTCGTTCATCCAATGGTGAAAACCATTATGCACAAGAAAAGAAGTAAGGAATAATGCTTTGTGGCAGAAAGAAACAGCTTTGTATACAGAAAAGAGATCTAACGAATACCAGCATATTTATAAACATAGTATATATCTTCAAATAATTAAGGACGACAAAGCTATTAAAATGACCACTGATGTTTTAATTAACAGCATTAACACTAGTTTACACTTTGACTGACACTTGGGTAAATGTTATTTCAAAACCCAAACCCTATGGCTTTAAGCAGTTTTCGCAAATGTTATGAGGAAATAATATGGAAATTAAACTTGAAACCTACGAAGTTTTTATATTCAAACTCAAAATTCAATTGTGTAGCAGTTAAATATTCAAAGATGTCGTCAATTCATTTCTCGATACAGATTTTCAAAGAAAAAATATATAACCTTCTTCATGGCATAGGTATTTAAGTCAAATCAAAGTTATTACTTTAATACAGTTTGGTGATTAGTATTAAATGCTACAAAAGCATCCCATGTGCAATAAAATTAAATAAAATATTACATATCGCTATTTTTCACGCAAAACATCTATCAATTTTCACGTTTAAATCTGATAAATATTATTTTGTAATATCGCTAATGGGATTCTAACAACGAAGCACATTTTAACACCCATTTTAAAAACACATCAATAGTTAAGAAACTATTGATTTACATGGCATGATAACAGATACCCGCTCTCCAAATAGAACGAAAAGACATTAAACAAACCGCAAAACAGTCCATACCTGAACGATTTACATCTCCAGTCACGACCCTTCACCCACCCAAAGATGCTTCATCGATATTCCGCTTTGTCTTTCATACACAAGAAACTTTACCCGGTAATATCCTTGAATATCAGACAAGACCACAAATCACATAATGAGCACTTTCACCCAATGACAAAACACCATTATCCACCACCAGAAAGAGAGAGCAGCAAACAAACAAATGATCAGTGGTAGATGCAGCCGAACCAGAAGTTCCTAGCACGCAACGGAGGAGGACATTCCTCCAGTATATTTATCCACATATATCTCCAAGCCATTTAAAACGACAGAGTTCCCAACCGATCCACTGGCCCTGATGCATGAGCCATTGCTTTTGCCAAAATAAGCGGTACTCCTTTGATTTATGGAGACGACTTTAAACCGCAGCCCCTTTGACAATCGATTCCAGAGGAAAAATTATAGTTCCTGCGAATTCGTTTTCCCGCTGAGAAGGAATTTTTCCTTCCCAGAAAAGAAAGGGTCTGAAGGAACTGGAGGGGGGAGAAGGAAAAAGGATTGCTGTTTTAAAACTCTTTTGTCTTTTCGGAGGAAAGGATTTTGAAGGGGAAGGGTCATTACGCGGGAAAGTTCTTGTCGTTAAGTTTGGACGTTGGTGGAAAGGCTGCGGCATAGCAAGTGAGGACCTCCTTTTGTCCCGCTATATCGGATCCATTTGAGAGCGAGCAAAGGTAGTGATGGTCTTTTTGCTGCGGAATGGCCTGTCGTGTGTTATGGCTGTAATTTTGAATGACACTTAGTGATTCAGGCTTTGAGGGCTTTTTCTTGGTTGCTCGGGATTTCTTTTGTTTGTTTGCATTTATACAAAGAAAGATAGATGGCCACTGGAAGTAAAATTTCTGTACTTATATATAATGCGTGATTTTTTCCTCTGTCCATAAGATAATAATATAGTTTTTACATATAAATGCATCAAGAAATATAAATTTTAAAAATAACGATAAAGCAAGACTCAAAATTAGTAAAAATTTTCAACACTTTCATATAGCGATGAAATATTTTGTGCATAACTCAATTGAAGTAAATGGCATTATACTATATGATATTTGCTTTAAGTTAATCAAAAGATTTCTTTCAAAAAATGAAATAGAGGAAACGAATTGTTAAATAAAGCCATAAAATAAATGTCAAAATAAATGTAAAATATATTTTCGAAAGACATTTTTACATTGACAGAATATTTTGCGCGCTATTCAAGTAGTACAAATTACTATATTTTATAAAGTGTGTTATTTTTACATTACAATACCATTCGAGAAATGTATATAACATCATAAGTAACTGTATAGACGTACAACTTGAAATTCGGTACTCGGTTGTATGCATATTATAAGTTCATTTATGTACAGGACATACATATATTGTACGTGATATTTTGTACATTATTCAATAATTTTTTGCTTTCATGGAATATAATATATTTGCAAATCATAATATTATAATTTCCCATTTATAAATAAAGAAAATTAAAATTATAATTCTTGTAATTTTACATATTAAATCAGAATTTTAATAAGAATAATGAAAAATTAGATACATGTGAGTATATATTATTATCCTTCAAATCTTCTGCTCAAACATAAGTTCTCTTAATTTAAACGCATTTTGAAGTTCGAAATTATCTAAAAAGGATCTACTATAGTATCAATGATAAACATTTTCAGATTTTATATTGGAGCTATACGTTTAAAAAAATTTATCGCTCCATGCTATCGAAATTTATTATATAATATTAAAAAAAATTGCAGGTCAAAGCTGTGACAATTACGAGAAGTCATGGCAGAAGAGATAGAAAAAAACTCAAGGAAGACAACTTGATTTAGAAGAAAGGATTAAGCAATAAATATACGACTTAATTTGGCGCATTTTTTACATGACTTTAAATTTTTATTAGTTTATAACGTGAGAATATCTATGATACTCATTAAAAATAAACAACTAAGAAACGACTGGGAATGCCTTAAAGAAAAAAAAGGTTTGAAATTATTTTCTTATTTCTCTTTAAAGAATGCAATGACCTTTTGTTTTCCTAATTTCTGCAGATATTTAGAAATTCTTTTCAAGATTTCTGTATTTTTTTAAATGTGTTGATTCGTAGAAATGAAAGAAATTTTTTGATGAAAACAATATCTTAATTGATGCTTACAAAAGCGTTCCTCTAATGCATTTCTTTTTTAAAGTGTTTACTTAAATGCTGTTTTTTCTGTGGCAAAAATGAAAAATAAAACGTCTTTTCTTCTAAAGTACTTTTAAATAAAGTATTGGAGAAAGTCTTGAGATTAAATTTTCTTAAAATTTCACTAATTTTCTTAAAAAGCGATAAATTTTGCATTTTTGAGATTCATTTTTAAAATTCCCGAAATAATTCTAGTTACACAAATGAAAATAATAAATTTGCAATCTCTTTCGAAATGAAATTAGAGAATAGGTGCTTTCAAAACAGATCTATTATACGCTGTGTAATATTAGCAAAATGAAACAAAAACTTTGCGAAGACAACTATTTGTATTACATTCACAGCTGAGAATTTGAAAAAAATAGTGAATAAGAGAACTGCCTATTTCCTTCTACATTTATAAAATAACGTCAAATATTTACTTAACGAGTATTGAAAAAAAATTTTCTTCTATAAAATTTGCTGTCATCAAACATTCTAGGAATTCCTACTGAATGTAAAAAGCATATAATAAAAACTAAATTTTTACTCTTTAAACATAATAAGACATTAAAATTTGCCTCGAAATAATGTATTCTTTGTTTGCGAAAGAAATCGCAAAGCTTCTACTTTGTTTTGCGTATCGACTCTATTTCATGTTTATTTAATGAAGTTCTTATTTACAATAGAATACGCTATGTTATTGAATATATATATATACATTTTCTGTAATTTTGAATATATCATTGTATTTCCTTTTCATTTTTCTTATTTTTTTTTATTATTATTATGATAGTTTTAAAATTACGAATGTTACTTTCAACAAAATTATTCATAAGAGGAAGTAATTTTTTACTTTTAATTTTATCTCTATTGCATTTGAAAAATAACAAGCTTGATGATAAATACTCAAATATCATTTAAATAGCAATAAATTTATTATTTTTACATGAAATAAATTAATTTTGGTTGTTAAATTGTACCTACGATTACAGAGTTTTATTGCTTTTCCATTGATTAGAAATTGTCAATAAGAAAAATGAATTTATCTTTTGCTTCTTGTTGGATGTTGCGTTCTATATTTATTTTTCTTTGCTACTATTATTACGGGACAAATTAAATTCATCGACTACCACTATTATTATTATGAGACAGAGTTAGTATTACTATAGTAAATGAAATAAACTGCTCGAAACCTCATTGTGAAAACAAAGTAACAAATCCAGAAAAAACATGGCAGATCCTATATAAAAGACCGCTATTTCAAAGTTTTTCTAATGTTATTTCCTTTACATTAGGCATCTATGGCCTAGTGTTAAGATCTCGGCTTCTAGATTGGGGAGTTCCAGACTCGAAACACGATTCCTTCGAGTATTCGTTGTGTATGTGGGCCTGTTGGACGCTAAATCGACGAAAGGGACCAAACGTCCCCCGCTGGCGTGGTGTGGAAGTTTGGAGAGAAGAGTGAGGGCTGAGGTGTCGTCCTCGTCGCCTGACAACGATTCGAAATTACGAGTTCCTTTAATATAGTTCCCCTGTTTCTTAAAAATGGGAAGTTGATTTAACAAAACTTTTCTTTTACATAAATTATCAGTAAGTGTTTTTGTGGTATGGGTAGTTCAGAAATGGATTCATAACAGTGGCGTCCCATAGCTAAATTTGGATTACAACACATTTTTC
Source organism: Araneus ventricosus (assembly GCA_013235015.1). Taxonomy (NCBI): domain Eukaryota; kingdom Metazoa; phylum Arthropoda; class Arachnida; order Araneae; family Araneidae; genus Araneus; species Araneus ventricosus. The sequence continues at coordinate 93,714 of BGPR01004015.1, forward strand.
ACAGCTGTGTAGGCTATTTGAGGCTGACCTCTCCTCACCTTATGATGAACAAAGAAGTTATCGGATTATAAATTAATAAGTGTAATATATCTGATGGATGTAAATGGATATTGGACTGTTGTACTCGTCGTTTGAATTGGATTCATAACGAGGAGTTCTATTATCTTCCAATATTGATTTTAAAAAACACGAATAATTTAATCTGTGATTAATAGTATTCATCTGTGAATAATAGTAAGTAAAGAAATCGACGGGAGGCTGTCTCTGCAGAACGGCCGCTGGGATTGAGGGGCGTAGACTTATTTACCTTACTCAACTGTGACTTTCTGTGACTAAAGCAGCTGTATGCGATCATTAACTATATAGTCTATAGTAACTATTAGTCTAGTGTGACTATGTCTATGTAAAATTTTTCGTGATTTTCACCAACTTCGAAACTCGACTGTGACTAAACCGTAATTACAAATTCTAAAATTATTTTTAAAATCTTCAATGTCTACAATACTCTGTTACGCGAAACTAAAACCAAATCTCTATGTTATTTGGGTGCGGAGCTATAAGTGTTTAACTTTAGCACGAAATTTGACATAACTCAACAATTCGTGAGTAAAATGTCGCGCGATCGATGGATGAATTATCTTAGTCTGCGTGCGCGCGCATCCGTCGCTGTGACGTCATCAAAATGTTTCGTGATTTTCATCAACTTTGCAGCTCGACTGTGACTAAACTGTAATTCCAAATTCAAACATTCTTTTTGAAATTTTCAAAGCCTACATTTCTCTGTTAAATGAAAATAAAACCAACTCTCTATGTTATTTGGTTGCGGAGCTATAAGCGTTTAACTTTAGCGCGAAAGCGTCATAATTTTTTCCTTTCTTAGCACACCATTAGACCACTATGAGAGACGTAAGTCTACGTCAAAATTGTGAAATGGAAATACAAGGAAATTCAGACTCAGACAAGCGACGCAACTATAGTGAATCAATTTCTGTACTACCTAGACCACAACAGCGCTTATTTATAAATGATCTAAAGAATAGTCACTAGAGGAATATTCGAATAGCAATCTTGAGTATGGATTATGTCATTTGTTTTCATCGTGATTTTCTCCATCCACTTCCTTCTTATTATGAATTGGTTTCCGAAAGTTTGATTACTTATTTTATATAGTGTATATTCCATTCCAGAATATAAAAAATTATTAGTAATAGTAAGAAGTTTATCTGACTGAAATAATACTATTTAAAATAAACTGCCTAGTAGACGAATTTCTAATAGAATTTTTAGAAAACACTCACAGTTGTGACACTAACTTCTTATAAAAGAAAACATTATCATAAAAGAATGGCCATTTTTGCTGTTCAGTGTGTTCTGCTTATTTATTTTGCATGTTTCTAATTTTAATTATGGGTTTTCAATAGTTTTACAAAAATAATCGAAAATCATTCTAATTAAAGCGTTTCTAATAAAAAGCGATAATTAAAAGTCGTTGACTTACATTTTTACTATATTTAGCTTTAATTAAAGCTTCATTTTAAATTAAATTAACTACTACTATTTTTTTAGAAAACAATTCATAACGTGTTTGTTTCTTAAGAACTTACATTATGTTAAGGATCAATGAAAACTCATTTACAGAAAATTTTTCCTTTCTTTATTCGTATAAAAATAACGTGCAATATCCTTTTGATTAATTTCTAAGGAACTCCTAAAAACAAGCGTGATAATTCAATTAATTTGAAATTTTCTTTTTCACAGAGAATTGCGTTAAAACCAGCAAATTCAAAGGATTCCATCAATTATTTTTGTCTTTGGATAAAATCTATTGCATCACGGAAATTCCCTGCATTTGCGAAAAACGGAATAAAAATAAAAATCTCGTCTGGACCGACTGTTTTCGTGGATACACACATAATTCAAGAAGTCCATTAATTATACTTGATCGATCGCGCGCTCTCTCCCTTAAAAGTGATGAAATGTGTTCCAGAAAGCGCTTCTTCCAGAAATATTTGTTCCATCAAAGACTTGTTTTCCCCGCAATGAGTTAGCAGAACTTTTAGTTCTCTAATCGATCTAACGCACGCGGAGATTTTTCCAGAATACACTTTGGACACGCATTGTATAAGACCGAATAAAAAATAAACTAAGAACAAGCGCATTAGTTTAACACGAAAGAGGTTATTATATATTCTACTGATGTCTCCCTCATGTAGTGAATAAAATGAGAAAAATATAGACTTACCAGGTGGAAGTTTAATCATAAAGACCATTCTTCCTTAACGGAAAATCTGAAAGGAAAGAAAAAACATCTTAGTCCAGGCTAGACAGAAATAAGGTAAAGCAAAGATAAAAAGAAAGGGCAGACATTTTTTGTTTTTTCTGTTCTTCCAACGTACTATTTTGTTCCTTTGTTTTTCTCACGTTGCGGTATTTGGTCTCGGCTACTTAGGACACTTCCGGATGTATGGTTTACAGTAGTCCATTGGTGAATCAAATTATTGTCCCTGAGGAGTAATTGGTGATGAACTTTCGATTTTTTAGTTTTCCCCTATCCTACATTTCCCAGAAAGTGAACGAATGGTAATTTGTAAATTTCTTCGAGAGCGACTTAGAAATACTTGTTTCTAGAGTGCTAAGCTGTTACCAAAGGTTGTTTCTACACCACTCTTATTAGGAATTATAAATCTTCGTTTGGTGACACTTCGAGGAAGTATGGGATATCTACTAGGTCCATTAGAGCTACTAGTCCATAAGAGGTGCAGCTTTGAGAACATATTAGCATAAGATGCTCTAAAATATTGCTACAAGAAATATTGTAGCTTATATTGTGCTAATAACCCTCAATATATTGATAAACATCATGGATATTTCATACAATATCTTTGCTAATAGGGAATTAGGGAATGTCCATTGGACACTTGAGTTCAGTTTTCTTCCTCCAATGATATTCAAATGCCAAGATATTAAATAAGTTCGAATAATTTTGCCGCTAATTAAAATTCACTATTTATATGTAGTACATCCAAATTTTATGTAAAACTCCACTCCGAATAAACTTTACTAACTCTCGTTTTTCTAGTATCTGTAGATTTACATATTTGAAATTATAGAGAGTGAACTTTCATATTATTTTATATCTTAGAGACTCGAAATATATTTCCTTCCATACGTATTCCTATTTCATAAACATTTCATTCGGAATCCCATGTGGTTATCAATTCCAATTCTATTTATTTCTAATTCATGAAAAGACAAAAAATTCCAGATTTTGCCCTTTTGTTGTAATTATTTGCCTTCAGTCATTTTCGAACTATAAGAGAACAAAATATAGCGAATATAATTTTATGCAATATTCGCCTATTTAATATTTTTTTATTTTTAATAATCAATCATAATAAAATTCGGCAATTTATTTCTAAACTAAATGGGGTAAAATATTAAAATTCTCATTGGTAATTCTTCTTTCATGTAAAAAATACAAAAACATTAAATTATGTATGACAGTCATTCTTAATTGCTAATTTGAAAGGAAAGAGAGAGTGAACTAAAATGTTGAGAAGCATCTTTTATCAAAAATCTGGAGATAAAGCCAAACATGGCAAATGAGTGAGGCACAGAAGGATACTTTGTACAACAAATTGGAACTATAATTAAAAACATGAATTTTAATTTTTGATGAATGTTAATTTTTTTTCTTAAGACATTAGCTGTGGATTATTTCTATATCACATTATTTTCAGGTTAGGTTAGGTTATATTAACGTCCCGTTTTGAAGCAACACGAGGGCTATTTAGGGACGGACCTCGTAATTTTGAACCGCGGTCAGATGACGAGGACGACACCCGAGCTGGCACCCCCCTCTCCAAACTTCCGCACCACACCAACGGGAGGACGTTTGGCCACTACGTATGATTTAGCGTGAAACAGGCCCCATACACGGCGGATCTTCAGTGGAATCGGGTTTCGAACCTGCGAACCTCCGGTCCCTAGGTCGAGATCTTACCACTAGGCCACCGCGGCCTCACATTATTTTCAGAGCCTCACAATGTTATGATTTTTGCTTAGGCCTCCAAACTTTTGATGAACAATTTATTTTCTACGTTTTAATAGACCGATTCATCGTATCCTTTAATGTTTTTTATTTTTATTAATGATTATTTTCTAGGAATTAGTCTTTAATACTTTTCAGAATCATTATCAAAATAAAATTGAAAATATTTATAAGTTCATTATCTGATGGAGTTCTCAGAGATGAAATCAAAATTTAATCCATTATAAAGTGTTGAAGAACTGATATTGAAAACACATAATTGTACGAAATTTAATCCATTATAAAGTGCTGAAAATGTTGCATTGATATTGAAAACACATAATTGTACGAAATTTCAAACTGGACCACATCAGACACCTTAGAGGTAAATTGATTACAAATTTCATCTTTACAAAAATGAAAGAAGTTCAATAAAAGCGTGTCGAAAACAATATCATCTTATTCTAGCCCAGACAAATACTAGGTAAAATGAGGATGAAAAATAGAGAAGGCATTTTTTTCAGAATTTTTTTCATTCTGCCTCTCTTTCTCTCGCTTCTATTTATTTATTTTTTATCCTGAGACATTTGGTCGGAGCTTCTTACGACACTAGCGAATGCCGGGTTTACAGCAGTCAGCGGGTGAATCAAGTTATTGGCCCTCAGCAGTAATTGGTGATGAACGTTCGATTTGATGGCTTTTTCCCACCCTGCTTTTCCAAGAAAGTGGACGATGGATGGCGATCATTTCCTGCAAAGTTCCTGCGAGAGGCGACTTAAAAGATTTCTGCTTTTAGGGTGCTATGCAGTTACCAGAGGTTGTTTCTACACCTCGCTTATAAGAAAATATAAATCTTCATTTGGTAAGGCTGCCAGGAAATATGGGATACATAACAGTCGCATTAAAGTAAGAACTGCAGTTGAGGGAATGTTCATGGGGCACTTGCGTTGAGTTTGCCTCCTCTAATGGTATTCAAATGACAAGATATAAAATAACTTCGAGGGACCTTGTTTGGTGCTTGTTGGCTGATTTAAATTTATTCTTTGTTTGATGGTAAGCCATTCTGGGTTTGTGGGGTACACTCCTTTTAACTAAGCTTTACTTAAGGACCTGCTTCGTCCAGCTGCGATTTCACTTACTAGGAATTGTCGAGAGGGCTTTAGTAGAATTTTTTCGAATTAGGTTAGACATTTCAGACAGTACATGCATTAGTTGTCCGCGACAGTTTTAGCGATACTCTTTCCTTCACTACATTGGAAAGAAATTGATTGGTTGGTTAAAAGGGAGAACCTTCCTTTATATTTCGATTTTAAGTCGGTCTCATCTAGGTGTCACAGGAAAAGGTGCTACATTCTAAGTATTGGAGAACCAAAAACAGCAGATAAAAGAAAAATACAATGCACAGAAAATATCCGAAAAAATTTCGTATTCAGTAGATATGGAAACAAAAAGAGTCAACCAGATTTATTATTAATGACTTCGATTTAGTTAATGAAAAAAAATGTTGTAAACTTAAACTGAGCAAGAAATTCGACCTACAACACAATCCTATGAACTAATTAAAAGGAAATCAAGATATTACTTTGCTGTCTAAAATGTAGTTTTGAACTACAATGATACATTTCTAGGCAGGCAGAAATGTTTGAACAATAGTTTATACTCCAGTACAATCAAAATCAATCGTGAATGTTGCATGTTAAAGGCCCATCCTTTTAGCCAATGCTCGAGGCAATAGGCATAATGGATTGTCGTAATATGTCTAACACATAGATATCAATACCCTATTCGTAACAAGTTTTGGAATCGGATATAAGCCTATTTAATGCGAATCGTAATGTACCCTGATACATCAAAATTTCCTCATTTTTTTAAGTTATGATAATAAATGCTCTTGTAATTTTTTATAATTTAGGTCATGCAATTCAATAATTTTAGATCGTGCTACTGGCAATAATTATCTGAAACTCATGAATATATGGACAAGCAATAAATACTTAGTTTAATTATATAAGACTGTGTTATATAGAGTTAATTTATATAAAAATTAAAGGTTCCCACTGCATTACGAATTAATAGAAAATTCGAGGTCAAAATACTTTTAAATCACTTCGTATTTATTTTATATTCCATTATTTATTATATATTAATAATGGAATATATAATAAATCAGAAGTAAAAGAAAGCACTCTACTTTATACACCTTTTCATTCTAGAAAGATATGAAACGTGTTTATATCTGAGAAATATATGAAAAAATAAAACATCTCACAAGATGTTTATGTTCGCTTCAACTGAAACTTGTGAGGGACATGCGACTTAGGAAGTCTGTATATATTTTGGAGTAAATACTTTGGCCAAAGCAATTAATATAATGCTCGTTTCTTAAATGGAACGTGTAAAAAAACAGAATCGCAGAAAGTGGAACATTAAATTTTATTGTTAATACTTTTATAACAGTTTCTAAGGTTAGCAAAACAATGTTTCATTTACTTATTTATAAAATTGTACCACGGGTTTAAAGTCCTACCGAATCCCTAACAACGGTAATTTTCTTTTATCATTTCTATTGTGAAGAATGATAATTCTACCACTACTCATTTATAATCTAATGCAATTTATTTAAACAGCCTGTTATCTGGAAGTTATGTGTCGGTTTCGTAATAATATCCCAGATAGCACGTACGTTTGCAGCAAGTTTGATTTTTACTTGATATTATCTTGTCATGACAAATTTGACGCGTCAAACTTGGAGCAAAACTGCTGCAAACTAACAATGCAGAATCGCCACCCTCGTTTGCAGAACGAGTTTGCCACAAGTTCGCCACGGCAAAAATAGACAACTAGTGCCACCCCTAATTGCAATGCAAGTTTGCTGTGAAAGTGTCATGACAAATTCACAGCACGTTTGCAAAACAAGTTTGTCGCAAAGATGATAGCACAATATAAGAGATAATCTTTGTCTCAGTTTTTAAAAAACATCCGATTTTTAATAGCATCTCCTAGATCGTCCTTCTTTTTATTAATTCAATAAATCAATGATAATTTGTGAAAAACTAACTTTTTTATAACAAAAAAAAATTGGAACATTTTCCATCTTTTTACTAAATATAGAACTCGCACTTTAAAGAAAACTATATCGCCGTTTTCTTAATGTTGAAATTTTAACGTTTATAAACTAAATTAAACCTAAAAACAGTCAATGTTTGTTGAAAAATAATAACTTACATTTTGTCCCATGTTAAAAGTAATTACTTTTAACCCTAATTTCATAATTTATTCTACTAGCAAAACGTAGTTATTAGCGGAAATCGCTCTCTCTTTGATTTCAATCATGTTCTCAACACAAAATTTAAAAAATTAATGAAATCAAGAAGAGTTTAAAATAAATCATATGCGCAATCTATTAGCACAATCTATCTTCTCCTGTCGGGGTCTTACTGGCCGAGTTGCTTAGAGAGTCAGGTTAGCAAGCGATAGGTTGCGAGTTCTAATCCGAGGTTTTTTTCGTACTCTGTTTTTGCTATGTTTGCAATGAATTTGACGTGGCAAGCTTGCTGCAAGTTCGTCGCGTGGTGACTTCGTCGCTTCTGCAAGCTTGTTTCAAACTTGTTTCAAGCTTGCACTCTTGTCATGTCAAATTTGTTGCAAGCTTGCAGATTTTGCAGAGCAAGATTGCTGCAAACTAAAATTGCTATCTGGGATGATTGCAGAGTCAGGAACCTGTTCCTCCAAACATGTGTTGTACATACAGGTTTGGGACACGTTACATCTGAAGTCGTGCCGTGCACATTTGGAAATGGATCTTTGCTCAGGTGCTGTGCTTGTCATTGGATCATGGTTCATAATTATGAAAGCGAATCCGAAATAACCCTTTTGTATTTGAAACAATGTCCTTAAGGTTATTAAACTTTAGAAGAATGGGCAATAGTTTAGTCAGAAGTCTTAATTTGTGATTCTGTAACCGTTTTAATGTATGAATATGAAAATGAAACGAAAGCGTACCCAATCTGAACGAAGTTGAAACAGTACGAATTGGTTACTATTAAACTTACTGACTCGTGGGAGAATGAAAAAGTTGGTAAATAAAACCATGTTCAAAGTACGATATCATATATTTGAATAGATTTTTTTGTAAAATAATGCCCAAAACGTTTCGATTTTCTCGAAATATGAACTGAAATTACTACTTTGCAGCAAAACCGTGTTACTTCGTATCTACGAATACAGCTAAGAACACTTCCATTATCAGAATTCTATGCTTTTCTTTGAAGAGTAAAATTCCTTTACTGTCATGTGTATATTGTAACAAACAGTATTATCCATTACAAGTAAAACCTTTAATAAAAATACAACATTAAAAACACTATTAAAAACTATCAAGTACATTTCTTGAATATTCACTTTCATCTTCCGCAGAGTTTGATTGTGATTTGACAAGTAATTTCCTCAAATATTGGGGATTACTATTATTTATTCGTAAATGACTAGAAAATAATCGTTCAAATGCCAGACAGCAAAAGTAGGCTAGGCTTTTCAAGAATTACGTCGTAGTGTTATTCTTGCGAATTTCCAAAAGTTTTACAACACGGAACCCCCGAAAGCTCTTAAGAAAGTTATGTTTGGGTTAAAAACAGTAACTTAGTTTCAGAATAAAAATTTGAGAAAACATAATAACTTTCCTCCATAGAAGAGAAGCAAATTTATCTCACAAAATAAAAACGACCTACATTTTATGTAGGTCAAAAAATGCTTTCTTTTAAAGTTACTTTTAAGTCGTGTTTTCAAAGTACCTTTCTATGCAATAAAATAAAAAAACCCGTATTTTCTTTCTATGAGTATAACGGAAATAAAACCATTTACAAAAATGCAAATCTTTCAAGAAACACGATATGAGGAGTGGTACTGGTTTTTTTTTGTTTTTAGGGCTTACACCCTTTCTGGTGGGTCGGGCCATTATGGGTTTTAAATAAAAAAATAATAAAGTTTATGAGCTTCATAATAATACGATAATAAAATATTTAATTATTAATAAGGCAGATTTTGTTGTTTGGAAATCCATTTTTCCGCATTGTTAATTGCAGTCGATTTAATCTAATATGATATAAATCTTAAAATTTCATCACAAAGATTTCTTTTACTTTCCCTTAAATAGTAGTTAGAATATTTAAGAAAAATACTTAAGCATATCTTTATCTTTTAGTCGCTGACAATTCGAGTTGAAAGCTGCTAGAGCCACTTATAACCTCATATGTGTAGTTACTCGTCTTGCAATTATTAGAAAGATTATAGAGCCACTTTCATGAATGAATGACGCTATATGCATTTCTAAGCTACTTTTACAACCCCAGGAAATTTTCCATGAAATTAAACATTCTTGTCACATATACAGAGCTTAATCACACAATTACAACAATTTTAACGATGACAGTGTTTAAAACCAATTCCGCTCGAATACATCAATCATTTTTAAATGCAGTAGCATCATATTCAGCGCAATTTAGCGGGATGTACTGATGCACGTGTACTGTCTTCAAGATCTGTGAATATTGCTGCATTTTTGCGACCAACCGATATTGTTAGAAAAGAACTCTGTCCACTAAATCCAGAAAAATAATTCATTTTTCGTTTCGCACAAATTTTTTTACCTTTTTCATAATTTATAACGACTATTAGTGTTAGATTTTTGATTGTCGATTCTGTGTAAGGCTTAATTATGAAAAAAACATGAACAAATATACATATTTATCAGCTTCAATGAAAGTAAACTATGCACTTAAACATAAACAGAACGTTAACAAAAAGAAAAAAATCACCCAAAATTTATGTGGTAAACTCTCCAGATATTAGACCCACGCGGGAACTTGAGTACGAAAAAGATACTGATCGGTTGTTGGGTAGACAAGAAACGATGTGATACATTTTTCATTTTCGTGATATACGATATTTTTGTCGAGAATGAAGAGCAATGGAGACTTTGCTGGTCTTCAGGAATGATCTTGCGTGCTTCTCGAAGTCTTCTGGAAGTCGCGAATGGCAGTTTTGAAAGTATTTACGATGCCTTCTAAGTTTTATGACACTTTTACGGCAGTGGCACTTCTTGGGGAAAAAAGCACATAGCATGAGATGGAGTCGATCGAATGCGCAAGAAAAACAAATAAATAAATAAAATTTGGTCTCCTGTATGTGCGGTTAAAGTTAGAAAGATTGCCGGTTAGGAATTTATCATCTTGTTTGGGATTCATGAGAGATGTGTTGCCACGGGCCAACGAAGGAAGCCGTCTCGGTTTCCAGAAACATTAAATGCCTTATGGGAATTTGATGTGTCATATGGAATGGAAATGCGGTGGTGCTTCTGTGGTAGGCGATATTATTTCTGCGGTTTATACTAGCATTCTTGCTTATGCATGAGCGGTTTTCAATATAATATGACATGTTTAATCTGGATATTTATCTTCCGGTGTTTGGAGCATCACGTTGGTTGCAGTTTGCCATCTTTTTCGTAGAATTTTAAATGTCATGTGTGGGTATGGCACTATATTTTATCCGGATACGATGAAATTCATTGCTCAGAAATAATGACTACAGTGAGTAACAACTTAAATTGATAGCGTGGAGAAAGCTGTTTGGGATATAATTACGCAAAGGGAAATAGTTCTGAATTTCAACCTAATATTTTAAAAATTAGTTTATATATTTGACCCATGTTTAGTTTCGAAAACCAGTAACTAATAATCTGTGTTGTAAAAATTCTATAAAGCGCCTCCTGTACTGACGACTCAGATCTCAAGTCTGATTTACATTTTTCAACACTATTTTCATTCCAACGGGCGATGAAAATTCAATCTATGTACGTATACCTGTTGTACATAATGTGAAAAATACATAATATATACTTTAGTGCATGTACTGTAGATAGACATACAATCTGAAACGATGTGTTATTTTGAAGTTTGAATCCTTTTTTTGTGGTCATAAATGTGTAAGGTCAAGTAAGTCATATTGACCGTATATAGGAAAGGTGTATTGAACATAACAGCTTCTTTTATTGAGCACTTTCTGCAGCGTCAGATGCGTAGAAACAAGTACGCTATCAACCGCTTCTGCAGTCACTCGCACCTTTCTGACCTCTAACAATCTTAATTGTCACTCACTATAGACTTTTATATGCAGGACTTGGACAGGGTTTTCTTTCCAAATCAGGTATAAAACCAGTAGTGAAGCAAGCAAATACAACATCGCAAGACGATGTGAATAAAGGATGGAAAGTAATTATTTACGAGGCAATCATGGATAAAGCATCTTGGTTAGTCCTTGTGCCTCACTTTAATACCACACCACACCACACCGCCGTCTCTAGAGCTCATGTGGCTCCTATCGGGGTTGGTATAGATGAAGGTGGACTTCATGCAGTTGCAAAAAAAATACAGCAAGTGAAGAAGGACAATGAAGAATTCACAAAGCTGGTGTAAACACATGGAATTGACATCAAAATAAAGGAATATATACAATATCTTATACGACACTGAGTGAATGAAAGAAAAATGATGAATGCAGATGATGACTAATAACATGAGGAAGCTTACATCAATGCACATGTTTTGAGTAACGAATTAGAGATGGAGAGCCATTGCCTGTTAATTGTGAAGTACAAGGAATAGGAAGATTACTATTAAAGATTTTTGAGCAGGGAAGGTGCCTCATCATAAAGGATTAACCACGCCCAACCCTGGTACCTGGATGAAGTGAAAATTCCGGCGCCTTGAGGAACCAATTCGGACTCTGTGACCAGTGAATATCATTCCCCGTTACAAGCAACACGTGAAGCTCTTCTAAAGCAGAGGAATGACCCGTCGTCGGCAATGGATCCACAAGAGCAACACCATCATGATTGTAGCCTCCTTGGAAGCGAGAACCTGCCTATTTATACATGACCTTCTTATCAATATATTTGAAGAGCCCTTTTCCTCCGAGGTCCCTTATACTGGAACATTAGCCTATAACTATGTAGTCAATTAAAAGATTTTAGTTAAACCAACGTCCTATTTTGAAGCAGCATGAGCAATAGTTTGGGAAGGACCTAGGAATTTCGAAAAGTGGTTAGACGATGAGGACGTTCGCTTCTACCCAGTTGGCTTTCAGACTTGTAAAAAAATTCTAAAACTTGTTTTCACTTTAATACCTTACGTTTTAGGTTTTCCGCCAAAGAGAAAACAAAATTCTATAACTTTTTTTTCATTTTAATTCCTTATGTTTTGTGTTTTCCACCATTGACGAAATAAAATTCTATAACTTGTTTTCACTTTAATCCCTTATGTTCTGGGTTTTCCGCCATTGAGGAAATAAAATTCTATAACTTGTTTTCATTTTAATGCTTTTTGTTTTGTGTTTTTCGCCATTACTAACATTGTTCCACTTACCCTTAACAGGTCCATCGCGCACACCCAGGGAACACATACCGCAGGTTGGAAATCTCTTGTCTAGATCAGTGGTGCGCTAACTATTTTAATTTCAGACCCACTCACTTTGTATAAAATTTTTCGCGACGCCTCTGGGTGTAACGACTACGTTGTTTGAAAAAACTTTATATTTTTTTATTTTCAAATAAATTTCTTTGGATTTAACGACCCACAAAAAAATTTTGAGACCCCCAAAGGGATTGCGACCAAAGGTCTGCGCACCACTGGTCTAGATAGCAACAGATTTGATTTGCAAAGCTGCTTCTTGAGGAAAATCCTTTTCTAAACTTCGAGTTTAAAAATGTTATTACTAATACGATATTTCAGGTTTTGAATTACTTAAATCAGGCCATTCATATCTCTTCCAAAATGGAAATTTTGGAACATAGGAAGGAAAAAGCAATCGTCAAGGTCGAAAACCTATGGAATTTAGAACAATTGATTCGAACCGATGGAATTCCAACCAAACCAAATTCCAGCACTTCTTGCGCCGATTCTTTAGGAGGGATCCTTAGCGAGGGTAATCGGCAGATCAAACGATTTGACTAGATTGGGACCTCGCAACGAGGCCATCCTCCGAGTGCGAGAAATAGGGGGATCAAATAGCAGCTGTAGAGGAGAAGCGAAGATCACTCTCCTCTACTGCCAGCGCACTTTGGAGCTTCAGATGCATGACGTACCTAAATTTTTCAACTTGAATGGGTGGAAAAAAACAGTTTTGGGACCAATGGATGGATTGGAGTACAGCTGAATTAACGGCTTAATATATTCATGTTAACTACGAGTATTTTACATAAAAATTGATCTGATAGTCTCTTTCTGTTTATTAAAATATTATAAACATACTTAATCAGTAGGGGAGATGGTAGGCTCCATCGAAATTAATGTACGCCATGCTATCACTGATCATTGGCGGAATGGAGTCTCGAACCTATGGCCAGCCGGTCTATTAACTGAAACTTTGCTATCAGTCCATCCCTTGTGATTCCGATCCTAAGATTTTACTGGTAAAGGTGTCAAAGGTGTTGTCAAATTTAACATGACGGAAGTGATTTTAGCCGATTCACGTAAATCGGCGTATATTTAAATGATTAAACAATTTTTTTGAAGTGAAATAAATGTGCGAATTCTGACGTCAACTTATAAATGAATTGAAAGAACGCTTCTGAAAGAATGAATCATACATAGATAATCACACTGGTTTGTTTTGAAAAAGCAAAAGATTTTTTCTCATCACAATGCAGTTCTAAGAAAATATTTTGCATTGAATTTCTTTTGGAAATAAGTCAATAAGTTTCCTGTTATCTAAAGCACATTGGATTTACTTTTGGACCTTAACCTATTGTTGACAAACCGTAGCTTTCTTCCAAGTCTTGTTGATCTTATTAAGTCTTTCAGAAATAAATCCTCTTAAAAGAATTTCTATAAAGCTTAAAGAATTGCGACACTTCTTTAAAACGCTGATAAAAGAATTTTTTCTCATTTACTTTGATCAAATTCAAATCTTGAGAATGAATGTTTAAGTTATGATAAGCTTAAAAATGAGAATTAAAAAATAACTAAATATTTTTCTTAGTACTTATCGAGTACTCTAATACTTTGCTTTCTAGAGCAGTTATATGCATATTCATCCAATTTCTGAAGGTCGATGCAAATAAGTATGAGAGAGATATCTGGAGATATTGTAAAGTGAATTCACTGTACAAGGCGGGATTGCTTCACGGCATCATTATAAAAAGCGAGGAGATAAAGTTTCAGATTAAAATATAACCCCCATTGTAAATACAAATATAACTAATTGCCAAGTTGTTATCATAATTGTAACTGTGCATAAGAACCAAGATGTGATCTTGTTATATAAGAAGTATTCGTTTTGAAATATGAAAACAACGTTCTGAAGATAGATATTAAAATAAATGAAATGAAGAATGATATGAAATATGGTAGAGTTCGAACAGCTTTACCAAAGTCTATACACACGATCTTAAGATTTTCGAATTGTCTTACCTAATGCAAAGTATGTTGAAAATTCATTGCATAATATTGATAATTACATCATCTGGATTATGTGCCCCATATTGAATTTTTTTGAAGAAAAAAATGTATTCTTAGAAATCAGTCACATCGTGTATTTTATTCTTGAAAGAGATTCTAGTTTTATTGTCAATTTCATATAAAATACCCAGATTGTTTTTAAATTCGCATGCCTTCAGATAATGTCATAAGAAGAATTCTTGTGGTTTCAGGTTTGTAACTGTTAAGGAACCTTTCCATTATTAACATAACAAACATCTTGTAAATATGCGCCGATATATTCCTAAATTGAAACCGTAAAGAAATATTGAAATATCCGTTTTCTTTAACTCTGATAACAGCCACATTTAATGATATAAGTGTTCACATATTTCCTATACTTTACAATAAATTATTAAATACTATTTATTTTTTAGAGTATTTGTTGATACAATTAGTAGCTACAAGAAATGTTTTAGAATATATTCATTCATTTTCTTAAAAAAGTAATAATTTTTCAGTAGAACCCCGCTAATCCGAAATTAACCGATTTTATTTTCAAAAATTATATGTAATTGAAAAGATTACCTGAAAAGATTTAAATATACATACTAAAAACAAAAAAGTACTTTTTCAGCATGCATAATTTTGTACACATTGAAGAAATTAATGCAATTCGCAGTAAGATAAGGTCACTTCATACAGGAGCACATCCATTATTCTAATGAAAAGGGGGACATATTGTCTTTCTATTGCTTTTGAATAAAAGAATTCAAGAGATAGTAGTACTGCGTACTCATAACTTACATTTTTTAGCACACATCTCTTTCTTTTCTACTTTTAGCGGAATTCGGGTAATCCGAATTTTTTGTAATCCGAACAGGCACCAGTTCCAATTAGTTCGGATTAGCGGGGTTCTACTGTAGTTCGTTCATTAATTCCATGCTTACAAATGGATGTAAAAATACCCGCGAAGTCTACACATTGCAAATTCAACAAGCATCGTCTTTTAAATTCACTTTAAAAGATAATGATTTAGTAAATTTCAAATTTCATTAGACAGCTCGGATTAAACAGTTTCGTCACATAAGTATAGGCTAATTAACTATAAATTATGCACTTGCGTGATGATAGTGACGTATTTAGAAGTCATACCTACGTCTGAGAATCAAAAACTGAATGAATAAGGTTTTGAAACATTACGATTTTCTCAGTCAAAATATGCGTTTTTTTCTCAGTTAAAATGCAAAAGAGAAATATTAGTCCAGTGAAAGGTTATAAACAGCTTCGAAGTAATTTTCATGCATGCATTATTGCTACAAGTCTTTACGCACGAACTCCTTTTATGATGTGTGAAGCATAGATGACGAAATATATACTTAACTTTTACCAAAAAACAACATTGATAAACAAATAGTAATATCCCTTGTTGTTATAGTTTTATATGGAAGTCTGACAATTCTTGTATAAGAAAAATGAAACCTGAATTCGACTCAGTTATAGAGAACTAATGCTGGTTTTGGCAACATGTCTAAGCACGAACCATTTTTATGTTGCATGAAATATAAATAATGAGCTATATACGTAACTTTTAGCAATACACCACGCATATGAACAAATTATAATATTTCGTAATGTTTTGTTATTTCTTATAAGTCTAGCTATTCGTGTATAAGAATAATGAAACATGAATATCACGTAGTCACCCTATTTTATGGGTTTTCAAATCATTATTGAAAATTACCGAAAGTTGTGAAATTTTCTATGAAAATTTAAGTCAACACATTGCAATAATTAATTTCGGATGCATGAGGCATTAGAATATTTTTCTGTACTGGTTTGCGAAATGAGATCTCTTTACGTGCATTCTGGAATTGATTTCGAATGGCATAACTTTAGCCGAATTATCTATCATTGGGATATTATTACTATGAATACGCTTTTTGAATTGGATAACTGAATAAATTTGAAACTAGAAGAAAGAAGCTTCAAAAACAAACCATTTCAACAAATACTGTCATTTAAAATCATTTTTTAATTTCGATTTATTAACCCTAGATATCTGTATTTTTACCAGTGTTACTCTGCAAGTAATCATTTGACTCATAGACTACAAATTAAAAACAAGTATATTTATATATATATATATATAATTTCCTTTATTTTATTTCAAAAAATTAGAGTAATTTCAGAAAAGTATTATAATATTTCCTTAAAACATAGATAGGTGTTAAAAGTTAGCATTTGTACTCTTGGCAGATGTTTAAAGTTCCACATGTAGCCATGTTGCAGTAGTTGTACGCGTATTTTGTCATTCTGCGTTTCTTAGATGGACAAAACGCCGTCCCATGCTCCCGTGCCTATTGCCATTACGGCAACAGAACCGGTTGAGTGGACATGGATCTTAGATGGACAGAAAGTACAAATTCTGCGTTTGTTTGCCGCACTTTCAGTCGCGTCTTCTGCAACTAATTCCAACTACTGCACTTTATACAAACTGCTGCACGTTACAACCGAACATTCGACTATTAGACGGCGATTGCAGCAAATCTGGGAAAGTAACAAATGTACGGTTGAGTTGACATAGGTCTTACATGGACAGAAAGTACAAATTATGCGTTTGTTTGCCACACTTTTAGTCGCGTCTTCTGCAACTAATTTCAACTTCCGCACTTTATGCAACATGCTGCACGTTACAACTGAGCTTTCGACTGTTAGACGACGATTGCAGCCAATCTCGAAAAGTAACAAGTGTACAACCTTGCTCATCACATTCGGTTGACTCATTTCACTAGTTGTGAAGTTACTGTGAGTGAGCGCAACGGGAATATCTCGAATTCGGATAATTGTCAGGGGTCTGTAGTCTATTTGAAGATGGTTTACTTATCTAGAGTTAAATACAGTTTGCACGCAGAAACTACCCGAACTGAAACGTTATTTTGTTTGTATTTTTGTCGTAAAATTTCTATGTTAGAAAAAAAAGTATTTGTGATTAAAATATGCTTTTTATTGGCATATTAAAATGGCTTCATAGAAACTTTTAGAGTTTGGTACTTATATTTTTTGGGTAATATTCTATCTTCGTAATGTAATTTTAATTTCATTTTTACCACAATGTTTAGGTATTTTAAGATAGAAAAAGAAAGATATTGAGAAGAATATATTTCTTTTATTAGTGTAGAAAAAGCAACCATGATCTGGAGGAAGGATCCCTGGTATGAAACTAGATTCCATTAACTATCAGCCGCATGAAGGAACCGTGATCTGGGGGGGAGGATCTCTGGTATGAAACTATATTCCATTGACTATCAGCCGCATAAGTACGATAGTTTGCTTTAAGCCCAGCAGAACAAACATTCTCATTCTGGTTTGGCGTGGAAATTTAGTGAGGAGGTACCGGTTCATGTGTCATTCTCATCATCCAACCACGGGAAAAAATTGTAATCTTTGCAAAACTTTTCCAAACTATATCCCGCCTATCTTTAAAACGGATTGCGAGTCTAACTAAATTAACTCTATTGTTGTAAATGCGAGGTGCCTTTCTTTGCTTGCGATTCAGACAGCAATCAATTTGTTGCTTTCAAGATTTTGTTTTGATTACGCGTGTTGTATTTTGCCGAGAGAAAAAATGAGTTGTAATAAAAACAGTTCTTTACCTGAGTTTAAAATTTTAAACAAACAAATAGATCAATTTCGTTAAACAAGATTCATTAGCTGGTGTCAATTATTTTTCCTGGAGTCCATTATCAAGGATATCCTTTCTCACCCCCTTAACTGGCGGTGAAATATGGGATTCGAGAACCAGTGCCAACTGATTCTAAATTATACACTTTTATTAACACCCTTGCGATCGCACTCCTCGACCCATATCTTAAACATGGATATGTCTTAGGCGAACTCCTGTTCCAGGACAATTTATTGAATTCAGAAGCAGTGAGTGCAGCAAGTTATAGGGCCAGCCACAAATTATGGAGGGAGGTGTGTTGCCCTCCAAATGTGCATGTATTCGTCGTTGGGAGTTTAGGACTTAATCGCAAGTAAATCTCCTGTGTGTTCTGAAAAAGACTGTTCGTTTAAATAAGGCAATACATCTAGAAAAATGCGCAATAAAGATTTACAGTCATTTCGATTTTCTATTTATTGCAAAGATATTTTTTATATTTTACATTGCAATTATTTGACCGCCGAAATAGCACAGTTTTTTAATTTACCTGAAAATAACTTATGCGATGTTTCAACAATTTGCTTCAATGAATGATTATTTAAGTAAAACGTACAGTTTTACTTCGTAAACATTATTTCCTAACGCTAACAGAATTGGTTTCAGTATTGTGTGCTTATAGTAATTTTGAATCGCTGAATTTCACCTCAGGTATTTTCTTCTGAAGGATTTAAAAGAATATCGTACGTTAAATACGTAATGTTTAAATTTCGAAAAGTGCCTTATGGAAACAAATCGATCTTTTTCCTATAACAAAGTGAGGTTTATTACTTTTCCTATCTATTAAATATTGCGATAATTCTCAGAGTCAGAAATTCTTATATTAATGTCCTTCAGTTTTTTTTTATTAAATTCGCAAAATGCAATGGTATTTTCATATGCAACAATTTGGCTTAAGAAAAACATTTTTTTTTTCATTTTACAAGTCCATTAACTTAAGGAATCCGACTGGTTTTAAATCGTCGTTTTCGATGAAATTACCAAAATAATTTATATGACTTAATTTTGCAGCCTGTTTAATCAGCTTTCTAAAACTGTCTGACTTTTTACTCTGCGTGAATTACAAATGGAGTTACAGCTGTTTTATTAACGAACTGTAAGCATTATTTTATGTTGAATGAAAACTTTAAATGTGTTTTCTGATAAATGATATTTTTGAGGAAAACTGTCGACCGTAACAATGATTTCTCAAAACGTTATTCAAGTATTGATATGAAATGTTCTGAGATTGTTTTCTGTAATATGCTTGATGTTTTCCTCTAAAATCTAAGGTCAATTTTAAAATCAAGTATTATTTTTAAATGCTTAAATATAATGTATGAATATAATTTTATGAAAATTTAATAGTTTAGTAACTATGTTCAGCTATATCTCAAAATTATTTTGAAGTACAAGAAATGTTTTAGAGCATAACACAGATAACTGTCATAAAAATGTACTCCTACAAGGATTTATATATATTTAGAATATTATTCTGTCTATGGCTGTTAGCGTAAGGAAAATATTTTAGTTATTTTTCTTCAAATTTCTCAGTTTTTAAAAGAAAATATTATTTTGAAAGCCTAATTGTACAATATTTTCATAGTTTTAAAACATATGCAGTTGAAAAATAACATTAAATATACATAAGTTATTTTTCAAAAAAATGTCTCCGAACACAGTCGGATACCTTAAGCGATACGCCTTCAAAGCACAACTTTCTACAAATCTTTTCAACGGAAACAGTACAACAAAACTGAATAATGTGCAAAATTCCTTATATCTTTTATAGATGCAATAAAATTATTTTATGTATAGATTTTTCGCTCACAAGTAAAGGTTTCAAACTAAAACTACATTTTACCAGATGGAATCTCTTCACTAACGCCATCAGCCCATCACCATAAACCATGTTTTCCAACGACATTCCCATCTGCAAGAATTTGCGTCGCAGAACAAATATGATGGGGAGAATTTCACACGGTATCGCATCTTCTCGAATTGAAAACCATTTTCCCCATTTTTGAGACATCCAGGCGTGCTGAAAATACATACATTCTAATATTTCGCCACACAATACGCGCTCTTGCAATCTCTTTTACGATTCAACGTCTCAGCGTCGGTTCTGTAAGCACAAATTCCACCATGCTGTCAAGGGATTAATTTTTCATACGGACGTCCGTTTTCTTTGCAATGTCTTCGGTCACAAACCACTTTGCACTACCAAAGTTATCCTTGGCTAAGATCCGACCTAGACGTATCGATCCACGGAAATTCAAATCCCTTGGAGCCAGGATTCTTTTTCGTTGTGCTGCGTGGAGAGTTTACTTCGATGTTTATTCTTTTTCTTTGTCCCCTTTTTTGCTCCCAAGAATAGTGGAGGTAGTTGGAGCGAGGATGTATGTACGCTGCTTTGTGTAGTTCTGAAAGCAAGTAATATTTCAAACTCTAGAGGATTATTTTGCGATGAAATATTGTTTTACATTAAAGAGTAGTTGAGACAGAATAACATTTTATTTCAAATGCTTGCTCGAAGGATTAGAATTTGGAGCAAGCAGTTTTATGTAGGCTTGGGTTTTTTTCTCGATCAATTAGGTTTAGCGAATCTTGACTATATTTTTTATTTGCAGTGTTTTCCGATGATAAAATAAGAATTATTTTTGCTTCCTCTGAGGAAATTTTTTTGAGATAAAATGCAATTTCTGTGTATTCTGTTTGTTTACATGTTCTAGTTTTGGCTAGGTAGTCGAGATTACATCTAAAAATATTGGAAAAGTGCATTGAATAAATTTATGATAAAAATGAAATATGACAAATAGATTTCTATCAATTTTCAAAAACATATCTCTTATTTATTTGTCTTTTACACAAAGTTTGCTTGGAAACTGAATTGGTAAGATAAGTATAGAATAAAATCCTATCCTATTTGCTAAACTCCACTAGGAAGTTATACATATATCAATAATAAACTGTTTGATATAGCCAATTCCCTGAGTTCAGACAACTTTAGCTAGGAGAAAGATTTAGCATGACGTTCGAAACTGGATAGTTTTAGCTGTACACTCTTGTAGCTTGTTGAAACATTTTTATTAAAGCAAATATTGGAAATCTTTTGAAAGGAATATAGGATGTCTATAACTCACGAGGGACGTTCCGAAAGTAAGTTTCGTCATATTTATTCACAGAGAAGATGCAAAACAAAGTGAGAAAACACAATGTCATAACAAAACACGACAGAAGGATTGACATCAGAAGAGTAATGACTCATGCGCTGAGTGCCAAGACAGAGAAGCAGCAAACCTTCGTGCCCGAGTTCAGTCTAGTGCAAATCAGTATGGCAGAAAGATGTGTGCTCAAAACGTGGTCGAAAATGGAAGTGCGTGCCACAACTTTTGCATGAAAGGCTTTTCTTATAGTGCCCACCTCTTACAAGTTCTGTTCTCATCTCGCCCATGATAGTTAAATAAATTTCTTTGGTATACGGATTGTACACTGGTGGACAATTGCTAAGGTTAAGGACCATTTGTAAGATACGAAAAATTTGAACTTAATAGGAATATAATGGCTCGCAACCAGTTGCGGAGAATCGTAGTACATACAAACCTCAGAACTCACATTTTACAGTGAAGATTCTTTAACTAGGGCATTAAGGGGACCGTCCACAAATTGGTGAAGACGAAAGTTATTTTGGGCCACCCCGTTTCACAGAAAGCTAAAATTGAGTCGAAACTTTCAGCAATGATTTTGTTTGATGTGCTTAATGTTTACATGCATTTTCGTAAAAAAAGAGAAAAAATTCGAGAAGTTATATAGGCTTCTTTAAAAAATCCTTTATTTTTCTGCATGTTTTTTGCTTACAACATGCAGAGTTTTCAATCACATTGTACGAAATTTACAGAATATTTGGCAATATGTAAAATAAGCTTTGTATTAAAATTTGAATCAAATAATTTGACTATTACAGGAAATAAGAGTAATTTTCGTAAACAGTTTTACTACGCATGTGCGAAACGCGGCGAAACTTTTCTTTCATAACTTCAAAACCAGATATACTTGTATTAAACAACTTCTATAAAAATTCCAGTTCAATACAGTTAGAAAGATATCGGCATTGCAACGAGGTGAATTTCAGTACACTCTAAGAGATGCTAAATGATAAGCGTCCATGCACAAACTGAAATGTATTAAACTTGAATCTTCGAATAGTTATCATCGAAATGCAATTTAAATTTTGTATTTGATTTATTAATATTTATATTATTATTCAGGAAATTCACCTTCCAGAGAATTCAATATTATTGTTCGAAGATACAACTATAAAATATCAATTTGTGCAAGAACCCTCATTATTTAGCTTCTCCGAGAGTGTATCAAAATTCATTTTTCTGCAATGCGATATCTTTCTGAATATTAACGATATTGAACTGGATTTTTTATATATATTTTTATATAATTTGTCCTATATATCTGGCTTTGAAGTTATGAAAGAAAAATTTCACTACTTTCGCACATGCGCAGTAAAAATTTACTACAAATACTCTTATTTCTTGTAATATTCAAATTATTTGATTCAGAGTTTAATTCAAAGCTTCTTCAACATATTGGCAAGTATTCTGCAAGTTTCGTACAATTTGGTTGAAAACTCTTCATGTTATAAGCAAAAAACAAGCTGACAAATTAGGGATTTTTAAAGAAACCTTTATACATTCATGAATATTTTTGCTATTTTTACGAAAATAGATGCAAACATTATGCACATCCAACAAAACCATTGGTGAAAGTTTTGATTCAGTATCATCTTTCTGTGAAACGGAGTAGGCCAAAATATTTTTAGTCTTCATCAATTTGTGGACGGTCCCCTTAATTTCCTAGTGACCGAATTTTCACTGTAAAATGTACGGTCCCACGATTCTCCACATGCGAACCATTGTATTCCTATTAATTCCAAATTTTTCGAAATCTTGAAAATGTCCCTTAGCATTTGTCCACGAGTGTATGTATTTCACTAACTCTCATCTAGAAACATCGAGATTGAACTCAATTTCCAGCCAAGAGTCGATATGTAGGTATATTCTGAGGTTTGATAGTTTATAATAACGATTAATATTATACTCAATTACATATTTATGCCTTTTTAGTTTAGTTTATTACTTGTAGAACTCAACTGAATACTTGTATTTACCTAGTAATTAAGCATCCTTTTATCTGTTTTAACTCATTGAGTCCAGCAATCTAGTTTTCACGAACCCTT
>BGPR01004016.1:0-45106 GCA_013235015.1 Araneus ventricosus
ATGAAGCACAAAGAGAGAGAGAGAGAGCTTTGCTGTCACTGACTGTTCCACCTGAATAATCGCAGAGTTTTGTCCGTCAAAGCCAAAAGCAGTGAATTGTGATTTATTTTGACATCTGCAATATCTAGGACTGGAGATTCTGTTCTAAGAGTATCAAGACATTTCCCAGAACTTCCATCCCAGACAAGGGCCTAAAAATAAATGAGAAACTTTAAAAAAAAACTGTTTCTTATAAATAATATAAGCAATACTATGCAAGAAATAATTTATCTTGAAATACAGTAGAGTCCCATTTATCCGAACAAGATGGGACCGGACACTGTCCGGATCACCGAAAGTCCAATTTAAATGGAATTTACCTTAAAATGCATGCAACACAAGTTTTAGATGGGTAAAACCATAAAAATGATGGGGGTTTTTTCATAAATACATACAACTTTTCCTACAGCTTAATTTCAGTTTTAGTACTACTGTATACATAGACCTAAATTTATAACCTATAAACCGATATAGGATTAACAAAACAAAGTATATTTGTTCATAATTAAAATACATACTTAGTACATAAATAATTTTTTAAATCCTGTCCGGTATAACCAGATATCCAGAAAAACAGTGCCCAGATTAGTGGGACTCTACTGTAGCAATTACACTTTGGTTTAACAATTCAAGAGGGTCTGGAAATACCATACCTAAATTAGGCTAACACTAAATCAAGGATACATTTTTTTCAAAATAATTTTAATATTTTATCACCTAGTGAATGTGCAGTATCACTGTTTTATTCTACTTAGTCATGAACTGATAATGCATATTTTGTTAGAAGAATGAATGGTTGTATCATTTACATAAGATGCAGAATGTTAACTGTTCCATTATAATAAATCAATCTTCCTTGATCTGCTTTTAAGTGAACATATATATTTTCCCTCAAAATCTGTAGATCACAGGATATCCTGATATGGTTTAGTTTACCTTTCTACAACTGATGTGTCTCCAGAGGATATTCCAGACCACTATATAAGTGATAGACAAGCATGTTTCACATCATCAAACTTTTATTTAAAACCTATTGCTCTAATGGGAAATTAAATCAAGTGAAAAGATATTCAACAGAAATAATGAATATCCTCAATAAAAGTAGACAAGGCTGGCATAAACTAAATGTGGCGCTGCGGTCAAGACTTCAGACAGAGAAATGAACTGACGAGATCGAGTTGAACGTGATTAAAAATAAATGCGCAGTTGTGAAATAATTCAGTTTCGAGTTTCAAATTCTTCCTTGTTTTGTTTTAGCTACTGACATCGCTTTTGTTATATGTTGGAAGGCCGTAATTTTACGATCTATACAGATCACAAGCCTTTGTGATTTATGCCTTCACTCAAAAACATGAAAAGTGTTCTCCACGTCAGATTCGGCATCTTGACTGGATCGGTTAGTTTTCAACGGATATACGGCACATTTCGTGTTCACTTGTGTGGTATAGTTTGTCTCAAATTTCAGAGATTGAAATGCCCTCGCCAATTGACTATAAAGAGTTCGCTAAAGTGCAGTTGTCCGATGAGGAGTTTCAATTATTAAGATCTTGCACTAATTCTTTAAAATTTAAACTTCTTAAAGTTCCAGGAATGGATACAGAACTTTTTTGTGATGTATCGACTGGAAGATGTTGTCCTTTTGTTCCGAAGGAGTTTCGCTGATGGATTTTTGAGACTCTTCATAACTTATCCCACCCAGGAGTAAAGGCTAGAGTCAAGTTGGTTGGAGAACGTTTCCTTTGGCCGGGCTACAAGAAACAAGTTGCAGAATGGACTTGTTGTTGCGTACCTTGTCAGCAAGGTAAAATTCAATGCCATACGGTAAGTCCTATTGGAACGTATCCTATTCCATGTCATCGATTTGATCATGTTCATATTGATCTGGTTGGACCACTTCCTCCATCTCATGGTTATACATATGCTCTCACGTGTGTGGACAGATTTTCACGTTGGCCTGAAGCCATTCCTCTTAAGGATATTAAAGCTGAGACTGTTGCATTCGAGTTCTATGCCAACTGGATAGCTAGATTTGGAGTTCCTTTGAGACTTACCTCTGATCAAAGTAGACAGTTTGAGAGCCGATTATTTCGTGAATTTGCTCGATTACTTGGTGTGAAGGTGGTACATACAACCCCTTACCATCCCCAGGCAAATGGTTCAGTGGAAAGACTTCACCGGCAGTTAAAGTCTGCGATTCAAGCTCAGCAACTGAAAGATGGACCTTGGTATTGCCTTCTATCTTATTAGGGATCCGTGCATCTGTGAAAGAACCGCTAAACTGTTCGGTTGCGGAGATGGTGTAAAGCACTCCCATAACTTTGCCTGGAGAATTTTTTAGTGTTAATAAAACTTAATCAACTAATGATTTCCTTGCATCTTTGCAACAGCGGATGTCGTCCTTAAGACCGATTTCGATGTTGCAACATTGCAGAAGAAACGTTTTTGTGCATAAGGAACTTAATAACTGTTCTCATGTTTTTCTTTGACAGGATAGACTTACTAAGTCTTTGGTTCCTCCCTATAGTGGACCTCATCTTGTTGTTCCTAGAACTTCGAAGCATTTTACCATTCAAGTGGGATCTCGTTAGCAGACAGTTAGCATCGACAGACTGAAACCTGCATTTCAGCTTGCAGAGATCCAGCCTTTTCACGTGAGCTTTTCCATTTAATCATCTTACAGACTGCATAGGGGAGCCCTGTGGTGCTGCGGTCAAGACTTCAGACAGAGAAGTGAACTGACAAGATCGAGTTGAACATGATTAAAAATAAATGCCCAGTTGTAAAATAATTCAGTTTCGAGTTTCGAATTCTTCCTTGTTTTGTTTTAGCTACCGACATCGCTTTCATTATGTTAATAAAGATGTTGTTTATAGACATCGAGTTTGTCATTTGTATAATTAATTAACAGACCAGCACACTAAACAAGGAATTATTTGCATTCATTAACTCTCACAAATTTATGGTAAAAAAAATTACTTGGTTCTATACATACAGGGTGTCCACTCCAATAAAAGCCAATAGCTACTAATAGTTGAATTTCATTATTTTTAGCCAATAAACAAATGCTAGTGCAAGCACTGCAAATTGATTGGCAGATTTTTCAGGAAGCAACAACTGAAATGGTCTAAAATAGTGATATTAGAAACAGGAAGCATATACTTATTTCTAATTGTGGCCCAACAGCCTATTTCTTAGCTTTAGAAATTAGCTGCTGGGCCACAATCAAAATGGACAACCTTTATATATTGATGTGTCTTTTCATTTTTTCTCATTAATTCTCCTTTGTACCAAAAAGATGACATCATGATGACAATTCACTGTAAACCTAATCAGGTTGGTTCCTTTCTACAAGATTAGTATTATTTTCTCTCATAAGTGATGTTTAAACATGTAGCACCGCTGTTAACATTCACTCTTCACAGAGTAGAGGTATTAAAGAATCCTCTGGAATTATACCAACTCCAAAGGACAATGAAACATTATAAAAACAACAGATTTTCTATAGTGCATAATGGTATTAAAGAAGAAGAGAAAAGCTGCCGATTTTAAACCTAGTTTAAAATTAGAATTCAATAACTGCACACATTTTAAACAAGTTATCAGATTTTCAGTTTTTGGAATTAAAGAGTAATAACAACAGTGTTTTTTTTATCCTTGAATCCATTGTAACATCCTTTGATGGACATTACCAACAGAAGACTTCATTATTTTTTATAAACAGAATAGTTTTCAAACTAATGAATTCATGAAAATACTGTAGTGATATCAACAGTATTTTTTTTATACCTTCACATAAATAAAATAAACCATTCATACACAAAAGACAATCTGTCTTGGATATTACAGAATATATTATTGTGCAGGGAAATAAATCAAGCATATTTAACATAGAAAAAAAGAAAGAAAATGAACTTATAGTGAAATCAGTGAACAGTGACAAAAACCACTGCACTTTTTTAAAAACAGATTTGAAAAGACAAGCCAAAAATATATCATGGCCAAATTATAGAAATCAGTTAAGAAAAATAAAAAAGTTTTTTTTAAAAAAATTGGTGGTTTTTATTTTGCCAATCAAAATAAGAATACACCCACCTTTTCTCTCTGATAAAACTATTTATGCACAAGAAAAAAAAATCTGTTACTTTTTCTCCTACTTCATATTGTGTTTGAATACTTTTGGGTAGAAATATCTTAAGGAATTTTGATTTTGCACAAACACATTTACAGCTTTTGCTTTTTTACAGCTAGGTCTAACAATTAAATAAACCTCCGATTTGGAAATCTGTCATCTGCCTGTCACTTCAAACTAGCAGCAATACTTTTCATATGAAAGAAAGAAAAGAAAACTAACAATTTTCAGTACACTTTTTTAATAAGAAATTAATAAGATAAGAATGATCATGTAGATTTTCTTGTCATTGTCAACATACTTCATGAACAGACAGATGACCTTTCCATTTGAAAAAACAGAACCACCAAGAAATGATTCTGCCATTAACCTGTTAACCATTGTTTCTTTTTTTGCTTCGATTATGAAGTCAATAGGTATTACCACACTCTTAAACAGTTTTCAGCAAGTATATATATCACCAGTTAGCGAGATTTTGAAGTCAAAGTGTCATCATTTTGAATTTTTCTTTTGATCTATTTTTGAGGTAATGCAAGGAATTAGAAAGTGATTTTTATTTTTTTTTATATTTTACTGTATTTCAAAAATCTTTAATTTTTATGTTAAAAAAGGTTCTTAAAAATGATTTTTTTTGTCGATTTTTTTATATTTTTTCCTTTAAAAAAATTTTGTCTCTCCAATTTTACTTTTACTTCACAGTTAACTTAGTCTTAGTGTTTGAAACATAAATTAATAGAAATTTATTGAAATCTATGCTTTAATGGGTTAAGTTGTCAGAGTGTTCTCCCCACCCCAACACCCACATACACTCCTTCATATTCTTACATACTTCCACAATATGAAGTGTTCTGAATTTAGCATCATCATATAGTGAAAATACAGGAGTTTGCCTTTTCAGTAATTATTAACATTTAATACAAATCTACAACTTTTGAGTTTCTACACACATAAAATTTTATTTTTTCAACCTCTTGCATTTTGGGAGTTAGAACCCATGAATAGATAGATCTAAACTCAGACAGCCCTTTGGTCTACAATTTTATAATACCTACATTTCTGGTGATAAATCTATATTCCAATGAATTTTTTAGCTATCATATTCACATCCATATGAATGAACAGACAGATTTTCCATTGATGAATTTTGCCCAAAATTCGACAGAAATCTACAATTTTGGTGTAAAGACCATGTATCAAATTTCATCTTTCTACCTGCAGAGTTAACCCCTTAACCTTCCAATTTTTTTACCAGAAGCATTCACAAAAAAGGTGTATTTTTTTGCTGCCTAAATTCATGCTTTTGTTATTCGGCCATTAAAAAAAAAAAAAACTTCGACCTGGATGGAAAGCATTTCAGCGACATGGACAAGCTACGCCATCTGTTGAAAATTTTTTATACAGTTGTGACGCGCGTTTCCCTGAAAAAATTCAGGGCAAACCGGAATAAGAAAGCAGCAAATATCAATACCCCTACGCGGGCAAACCGGTTGGCCCTCTACCTTCGGCTTGGTTTTGATACATTCCGGTTCTGAAATACGGGACATTTTTAATAGGATTACGAGAATTATGGGGCATTCAGAACAAATGAAAATGAGAGACTTGTAGAGGCATCTAGAGGCAAAACAAAACATGAAATAATGACTATTACACTATTTTTAGTCTCTACAAAGAAACAATGGGAACCGTATTGAAAATATGGGAAATAAACTTACGCACGCTATTTTCAAATGACCCATATTAGGAGACAGATTTAGTTTCCTATGGAAATTGTGGGAGCTGTACACGAAGGGTTAAAGGGTTAAGATGAGTTTTTAGGACTCAGGGAGGCCTAAAATGCAGAGATTCATCAAAATCTTGGGATCAAAATATTTTAATGATTACAATACTTTCTCTTTCTATTCCTCATAAATAAAAAAAGTCGAAGTCTACTGAAACTTACACCATGTGCATCTTCGTCTCCTGCACAGACCAGCAAAGAGCTGGGATCATCTGGATGGGGAAGAAGTCTTGATCGTGTTAGCTGCAGCTGGCTTCGACCTCCCTGAATAGTTTGAATAGGGTTGCAAACAACATCCACACCGGACTGATCAACAGCAAGCTCACATAACTGGCAAAATATAAGAAAAAATTACATGCACAAAGAGAAATAATGTTTATTAAAAATTTACAAAAGGTAAGATTAGTATAGCTAAATAATAATTTTTTAAATATATCCAGAAACATTGTAAAAAATTTCTTTACTATCCAAGCAGCCAAATTGTATTTTTTTTTCCCCCCCGGCACAGCTCTTGCTGCTTGAAGGGTTAATATACAAATGAAAAGCAATTTAAATTTTAAGAAACTTATATATATAAGAACTGATGGCATCATTACTATTTTGAAAAAAAAAAAAAAAAAACTCAGCAAAGATGCACATTTTAAGTTCCATAAGAAATAGAGAAACCTGTAACTGCAAATTAACATAATTATGCAATTAGGAACCAATTCCAATCTCTTATTTTAGATCTCTATTAAACTAGATCTCTTTCACTCAAAGCTAATCTCTTATTTTGAGATATAGCAGTGTTTATAAGACATTACTGAAAAAATTCTAGAGCCACATTTTTTTTTTCTTCCAAAATAAATATTGCATTATATAAGTAGTCCGATTGATAATGGACTAGAATTGCATACAAAATTACACTCAAGAGTGCATTTTTCAATAGAAAAGACTAAATCTGGAAAATGACAATTCTTAATAGTACTAATTGCATTTATGAATACTGGAAACCCACTCTCCAAAGTTGGTTCCTAACTGCATTACTGCAAGCATGTATAATTTGACTGAGCAAAGTGATATCTCCATTTCACTCGACTGTTCAGAATTTTGTATGTCTGTAAATTTATTTGATTCAGTCACAACTAAATCCATTGTTCAATTTTCTTCAAATTTGGCATGAAAGTTCCTTGAGGTAATAAAAGATGACATATATGTAAGAATTTTTATTTTTCATTCTGTTTTAAGATTGTGGTCCTTTTAATGGTTTCAATGTTTGGCACCATTAAAACATTTGAATCATTTTGATAAAGGCAAGACATCTAATTGTAATTTTGTTAATACTGATAAAAGCAGACATTTAATTGCAATTTTGTTAATAGTGATTAAAGCAAAGATTTGTGTAAATAATTTGTATAAAACAAAAGACAGATAAGATCATAGTTCCATGCTGAAAGTTGCTTTTTCCTGTTTAGTTCCATCTAATCTTGTTTTTCTGTTTTCTTGCAACAAGGTGCATAGTGAGAAACTGCTGCAAAAATTAAGCCCTTTTAAGTACTTTAGCTAAAAAAAATTAAGCACTTTTTTGGTATTGATATTGGAAAATTTAAAAATGTTGTTGCAGTTCACACACAGAAGAGTGTTGTCGAATTTGAATGCATGCATACGCAGACCCACGTATTTTCTAAGCATATGTTTTCTGTTTTATAATAATGCATATTTTTTATTGAAAAATTTAAAATATATATTCCTTAAATTTTAAATATTTAATTTTAATATTTATTTCTGCATTTCCACAACATCTTCTATTGTTAAATAAAGAATGTCTTTTTGGTTTGACAAAAATATATATATATATATAAATGATAATGTAAACTGTCATTACTAAAAATTAAGTCAACTTTTATAAGATTAACAATAAAAATCTGTGAACTTTTTAAACATTTCTTAAAATTAAGAAATTACCAGTTCATTTGCCCTTCGGGATAACCATTCCAGTATTTCAATATATAGTGGTACCCACTATTAAAAAAAGAGGGAGCGGATAATAAATTCATTAATAGTCCATTCAGCGAAGGGTTTTAAAACGCATTAAATCATATAGTTTTGAAAATTGGTACACATGTTTGTGAGACGCTCCAAATGAACATACTAAAAGTCCCCAGTCCTGATGGGGGGAGCTCGTGCCGCCATCTTGGATTTCATCCCCCTTTTAGTTTTTTCTAGAATATCTCAAAAATTATTCGGTTTTCAATTACAATTGCTTTAAAAATTTAAAGAGCATGAAATTCCCTACAAATACATGCTCTTATTTTTCTTCTAGCTTTAATAGTTTCCGAGATAATGAGTCTCAAAGTTTGCGGCTATCTTGGATTTCATCCCCCTTTTTAGTTTTTGATATCTCGAAAATTATTAAAACTAGAAGAAAAATAAAAGCAAGGATTTGTAGGGAATTTTACACTTGTTAAATCAAATGTGATTTGAAAATTGAATAGTTTTCGAGATATCAAGGAAAACTAAAAAAGGCGATGAAATCCAAGATGGTGGCAAACTTTGAGACTCATTATCTCGGAAATTATTAAAAGCTAGAAGAAAAATAAAAGCATATATTTGTAGGGAATTACAAGCGCTTTAATTTTTTAAATCAATTGTAATTTGAAAACTGAATAGTTTTCGAGACATTCAAGAAAAACTAAAAGGGGGATAAAATCCAAGATGGCGGCGCAAGCTCCCCCGTCCTCAAGACCGGGTATTTTTAGCATGTTCATCAGGGTTTTCTCACGAACATGTGTACCAATTTTCAAAACTATATGAATTAATGTTTTTTTTTCATCCTCATTTTGGGTCTTTGTTGACTGGACTAAAAGCATTATATGAGTATTAACATGTGTGACACCTCTGGATCTATCTCACCCTGGATTCCTTCCCCAAATTCTTCCCTTTCGTCGGCTTTCATTCTTGATACATCCGGTATTCTTTTCTTGATACATCTGATAAACAAAGCTTTATGACTATATTTTTGATTTAAAAAAAGATGAATGTTTTCTTTGCACTTCTGGAGAAAATTAAGCACTTTTTAAGGACCTTTTTTCAAAATTAAGCATTTTTTAAGGACCTTTTTTCAAAATTAAGTACTTTTAAGGTGCTTAAAAATGGTTTTCAAATTTAAGCACTTTTCATGACGCTACGCACCCTGTGCAAGTATGTTTTTTTTAACACTTGTCGCCAAACAGTTCATGTTATAAAAATTTGGAGACTACTTACACTCCTGAGAGAAAAATTTTCCACAACTTCATTCCAATACATTTTTAATAAGTTAATATATTTGTTTTATAATTACAGGGAGTGGTTTTTCTGGGGGGAAGGGAGACACACAGTCTCTATTCACAGAAATACTAGCATGATAATATAGTTCTAAGTTGTAAAATTTCATCCCAAACATTTTTTTTAAAATTTTATTTGAGGTTTATACATTTATTTTAAATTCATTTTAGTTTACTTTACTTCATTTAATATGTCATTATTTAAATCAGCATCAAAAGTCACTGAGTAATAAAAGAACTATCTTGCATCTTTAATAATGTGTAAACTCAGTATAGAGATAAAATTACTAGATATTCTGTAGGAGCGATTTCTAAATAATACTTTCAAATATGGCTCATCAATTAAAAAGCTTATTTCAACTTCTTTTTTGTTAATTGAAAAATAAATTTATATTTAATTAAAATATTTACTTTGAAGATATGAATTTGTCAAAAAATAATACCAAAAGAGACAGTTTCTAAATATACAAAGGGAAGGAGAGGGTGTTCAAAAAGTTGAAATACATGAATAAATAAGAATATAAAACAACCTCCATCCAGAAAATTCAGTGAATGTGTCTATAGTTACAATGGATTGTTGTCTTACAATAAACAGCTGTTACTGTACTTCGAAGTAATCCCCGTCGATGGTAATGCACTTCTGGGAATGGCTGTACAAGTCCTGGAAACTCCTGGCATAGCTGTCTTTAGGGATGGCCTTCAGCTGGGTTGTAACATTGCGTTGGATGTCCGAAAACCTCTGGCCCTTCAGGGCTGATTTCAATTTGGGGAACAAGAAAAAGTCTGGGGAGTAGGGTGGGTGATTCAGGGACACAACTCCCCTCTTGGCCAGGAACTTCTGCACCAGAAAGGCAGTGTGTGGCCAAGCATTGTCGTGGAGCAGAGTCCAGTCGCCTTGTTTGGCATACAGGGGCGTACCAGCTTTGTAAGTTGCAGCAGACGTTTCAGTATTTCCACTTAGGTAAAGGCATTTAGCATGGTGCCCTCAGGGAGGAATTCTGCATGGACAAGACCCTCAGAGTTGAAGAACACCACGAGCATTGTCTTGAAGCGGGATTTCTCACTTTGCACCTTCTTGCTTTTAGGCAACCCTGGACCCCGCCACTCCATACTATGACGCTTGCCTTTGGAGTCGTACCTCAGGCACCAGATCATGTCACCCATGACTATGGTTTTAGGAAATTTGGGTCTTGATCCACCATGTCGATGAGGTCTCCACAGGCATCAAGCCGAAGTTGCATTTGTTCTGGCGTCAAAGTGTGGGGCACGAGATGGTAGCAAAGCTTGAGTTTACCCAAATCCTGAGTCACTATGAGGTGGGCCGTCTCATGACCAATTCCTACTTCCTGCGCTATCATTTGAACTGTCACACAACGATCCTTGGCCAAACATTCCTTCACTTTCTGTATGTTGTCCGGGATGCATGCAGTTGTAGGCCGACCAGTTCAGGGGGTGTCTTAAATGGTGTTCCTCCCTTTTCAGAAGCGTTTAAACCACTCATACATGCACTTCAAGGTGACAGCATGTACTTTGCAAACTGTTAGCAGCATTTCATGAGTCTTTTTGCTGATTTTTCCAAGTTTGAAACAGAACAGCATATTCGTTCGCTGATCTATTTTGAGTTTCAACCGCACGCACAACACCTTCACTCTACAATGACCTGCTTCCACATAATAAGCACACTTGCAGCACCGCTGTTTGGGCCCTGGTTCAGACCAGTCTTGACCTGTTTGGAGCAGGATGCGGCGGTTGCATACTCTTACAACCGTGAGCACTATGACGCCATTCACCGAACTTTCTGGACAGCGGTTGTATACCCAATGCAAAAATCATTTGCAGTAAATTTACATTATAAACTATGGATGTTAATAGTTAAGATAAAACATTAAGAATTTTTTATACAAAACAGATAGCTACAACATTGAAAAAACAGCTGCAAAATATCATGCAATTTCTAAATAATTCATTTTAAGAAGTAATGCTAAGCGTACTCTAAGGATTATCAATCTCAAAAACTATTTTCAGTCATCTTTTTTTTCTGACAGTCTTACCGCCACCTGATGTAAAAATTGCTTTAAAAAAAAAAGAAATCAGACTGAATTAAGAAAACTCATTGAATAAAAGTATAAACAAAAGTAATTACAAGCAAAAACAGGTTCATTAAAATTATGTTTAAATTTTTTCAGTAGGAAACACTTCACATTTCATTTTTTTTTTACTCGAATATTAAGTAAAAATTCATTTCTAGTAAACCAGTTAATAAATATTTTCTTGTAGAATAAATAGCTCTTTTTTCTTTATCAAAAGTGGTATCACATAATAATGAAATATGCATATATGCCTCATATTAAAGGATAGAATTATAATGCACTAACATTTTTTGCCTCCTTAAATATCTAAGCTCTTTAAGAAAGTAATTTAATCACATTTAAGATAATAAGAAGCATTGTGCTAATTTGAAATCAACATTTCTCTTCAAGTTAAAACCAGAAACTGAATTAGTTAAAAAAAAATTTTAATGCATGCAATTTCAATTTACATAAATCATTGAAAAAGCACTTGCTTGAAATTTTCACCAGCTTTTATTCTGTCCAATATATTTAACACAAAATCAAGCAAAAATTTTACACTAAATGGAAATATTAATGAGATTTTTAAGCTCATAAGAAAATACTTTTAGTGAAAAACCTACAGTGTGTGTCACACGGGTCTGCTTCGGAGAAGGACGGCTGGAAACTAAAAAGTGTCCCGATATAGGCTCAGAACTAAGAGAAGTATACGGTCCTACACAAAATAAAAAATAACGCACATTAATATTCACAATTTTTTACATTTAACAGAACATTGGTGAAATTATCAGGTTAATCAAAAAGTTAGTTTCCCTAGAGTCAAAAACAAATGGAAAATATAACTGCATGGAAATATTTATTGAAACAAATACACAAATCATAAAGCAACCATTCAAATTATTCATCCCTGGAACTGAAACAATGGTCATGGTGTACAATCACCTTTTGTATCCTGTGTGACATAGAAGTCTGCTAACAGAGATAAGAAACCAGTATGTGAAGCCGTTTGTACCTCTTTAATACTTTGAAAATGCCAACAGGACAGAAATGTTTTGAAGTGTAAGAAAAAAATGGTAATTGCTGGGAACAAGATGAGGACTATTGGGTAAATGGGTAATACTGAGATTCTTGTAGAAATTGTATTGTTTGATTATTCATAAGTGGACAAGCATTATTGTGGATCAATACAAATCCACTATGAACATCCCTGTGCGTAGTTCCTTCTGAATGGCTAGTCACAATGACTTACTATCTAAAAACACACATTATATACAAAAGTATGAGCCAATAATTCAATTGATTATTACAAAAATAAATAGAAATTATGAACTTTGAAAGATACATAATTTCTTTCAGAATAATTTATAGCAATAGAATACTTTTTTTGGTAATAATAATAAAATTACAAGTTTCACAGCTTACTAATAATTACAAAAAGAACATAAAATCTTTTTTGGCATTTGAATTGCATTTTTCTGGCAACACGCATGTACCCTTTAGGGCTGAATCTTGTTTTTGTGCAACAATTTTATCCACAGAAAATATCCTAAATGGATACGGTTGCAACACCTTAGCAATACACAAAAATATTACAGAAGGGACAAATTTTTTCCAGAAAATTTTACTTTTAATTGCAACATGAAATAATGTAAAACAATTCAATTTGAAGATAAAGTTTAATGCATCTCCAAATCAAAATTGGCTTTTGTAGCATCAGCAATTTTAAACCAACAGCATTAAAACACCATGCACATATCTTCATTCACAAAAGGAAGGACTTTTTTATGACCAGCACTAATATTCAGATAGATATGAAGATAGCAGCCACTCCCATAATAATGTAGAAGAGAAAATATACATATAACTGCCAAATTTAATGTTAAATCAATGGCACTGAAATTGTGAAATAACAATACTGATTACAATAACTAACAGAAAACTAATGTTACAAAAACTTGCAGATAAACAACATTCAAAACCCATTATGTACCATTTTTAATGCAATAAAAGATTTCATTTCATTAACTGACATTTAGAAAAGCTAAAAAAAGGCAAAAGGAAAAAAAATATGAAATTCCTACGTAAAAATGTCCTCAATGAAATAATCCAAAAATTTTGCAGATAATTCCTTTTCAAAGGCCGTAAGTAAATAATGTAAAATTTTAAATATAAGATTTGCAAATTTTCTTAATTGGCAACTTTTATACACATCTTTCAAATTTAAGGATAGAAAGTAAGAAAATAAGGTAATTAGGAGCTTTTGTAATGGATATAATAAACAACATGAGTTAACTTCTGTAGTTTTTGATGTTCCTTAAAAGCATATACAGTAGTTTTGCAGTAACTTAAAAAGCAGTCATAACTTGTCAAGCAATTTTAAACAAAATACCCATTAATACAACAATAATTAAAACAAAAATGACATCATTAACATTAAATTTTTGTGACAAACACATACTTTCAGTCAAATAGAAAATATTTTAGAAATGATAAAAGATTTCCAATATTATAAACATCAGTAATAATAAAAAGCTTAATTTTTATTGAGTCTCTAAAAATATTTCTTACCTACAGTAGGAAGAGGGGTAATTTTATAATCAGGAACCTGATGATCTGATCTTTGGTAAAATGCACACTCAGACAATGTTCCAACAATAGGCCCACATTTACTAAGAAGAAATTTAATATAATGAGTAAAACTTGTTATATTTAAATTTTACTGGCATTGTTTTACTATGCATCAATTACTCTTAACCTATTATTACAAATAATATGAAAAATATTCTCAAAATCTCTTATTATAAAGAATTTCATTAGTAATAAGCCTACATATTTCCATCTACTGCAAGGAAAAGTGTCAGAAATATTTTGATTAAAATATTGAACTGTTTCTTGCATGCATGAGAATAATCCTCAATCTTAATTTCATATATGAAAACTATTAATACAGAGCAAATAGATTTTTTCTTTAAAAAAAAAAAGACATAATTGTATAGTTTATATAACAATGAAAATTGTAGAGACATAAACAAACTTGAAGAAATTTTTAAAAATCAAAGTAATTAATGTATTTGACCAACAGTATTACTTCTGCATATTGGAACTGTCCTGTGCTCATCCAAACTGTGAGGGAGCTGTAATGGTTGTATATACAGGGGTACAGGGTGGCATTATGTATATTGGAACTCAAGGGGAAACTATAGATTACAGTAGAAGATTATTATCTACTAGCCGCCTTCAGCAACAAGCTTGTTCTCACCAAAATATAATTTCAATTAAATCTGCTGAGCATAATTTGATATTCATGGTTGCTTAACACATTGACTGCTGATCCCGTGCTAGCGTGTGATGTAGCGTCATCGCCAAGGAACTGATTAAGTGCTGGCGTGGGAAACATTATGTTTTAATATTTATTCTCTGGTTACGTTTTGGGCATATATGCTGGTATTGGCATGGAATGAAAGTTAGAAACTAGTTGTAAATGTATGTGGTTTCGAATTTTTTACTTACTGAAAAGATAACATGAGTTGCTTATTTCTTATAGTAAGTTAATCGGCATATAGGTAAAACCTATTCCTGTTGCGGCATTAACTATCAACATGGCTTCACATGGCCGGCAGTCAATGTGTTAACAAAGTAATTTTAAATTCAAATTGATAGCATAACATAATATTTTCCTTCAGGAATCCTTTTTCTACACAAACAAAAAACATTGATTTTTTTAAAAAAAAAGCTCTATCTTATGATCTCAATACTAACCTGTAAATGGAACATGAAGATTTCTTAATGTACTGAAGCGCCACAACAGGTGTTCTATTTCCATACCTAGGTAACTCATGAACGTATCTACTAGTCATGCGAATATCAAAAAGATAGACATCTCCAGTTTTCAGTCCAGCGTAAAAATAAGTAGGTTCATCTAAATCCCATGCACAACTCCAAACATCAGAGTCAAGAGGGTAGCTGTTTAATGTAAATTATAGAAAAAAATAATTTTGATGGACATCAAAGAAAATTGCTATCAAGAACATGAATATATTAGAATAAATTTATAATGATAATGAAATAATTATCTGTAATTTCCAACAGTGGCATGAATGGCAGAAACACTATAAATCTCATACAGCCCTCTCTTAAATTTATTTCTTAGTTAAGGGTAAATAAAACAATATTTGATGAGTATCTATACAAATAACAGAATACTGTTACAAAAATCATCTGGTGAGTGTATGTGAATGTAATGCAACTAGCAGGATAGGGAAAAAAATCTTTATTCCATGGAGATTTTTTTTAGCAAAACTCTAAGTACAGGTAACAAAACTAAGTAGCACTTGTATAAATCAACAACAGAGATCACTACTAAATCTCAGTCATAGCACTTTCGATAGCACCCAATGTCTTACTAGCTCACCAGCTGCAATGCTGACCAAATTTCAACTGACTGACTCTTGGTTTTTGAGCTTGTTTTTATGACTTTTCAAAAGGAAGTGATGTCACATAGTTACCTCTAGAAGGTTCGGGATATTTCAAGCTCCTAATAGAGACAGGACTACAATTCATGATTTTTTTAGAAGACTAGAAAATTACCTCTCATGGTATAATGGGTGCAAATTGCCTCTTCATTTGAGACATTTCCCGTCAAATTTGATGTGTTTAAATAGATATATATGCGAGAGAAATGTTTAACATTGATTGAAAACAAATAAAATTAACTTATGTTTTATGATAGGAAATATTTTTATTTACATATATTTACAAATTTCTTTATTCAAAAAACCTCTTGGTAAACAACATTCCGTGTGAAGTATTTTTCGTTGTTTAATAATTTTAATGTAATTCAATAACTATGAAATTCTCAGCTTGTCAAATGCAAGTCAAAAGTTAAAATTTCAAAGGAATCCTTTTTTGAAATTCTAATCAAAACAAAGAACTTCTCTACTTGTCAAACGTTGCCAAAAAATATCCTCAAATTATACCATCACGATTGCAATAGAGATGCATCGTGGCGTCCAAACTATATCACGTGCATGATATACCAATGACGTAATTTACTACTTTCCATTTAAAAACGAAAATTAATTTGAAATATAAGATTAATATAATTTAAAATTTCTGGGAACTATTGATCATAGTGATATGAATTTTATATCAATCGATAAAAAATTTTATTTCACTATTTGAGAGCTATTAAATTTGAAATTAGAACGATAATTACTTTTTAAAATTACTGAAATTTAGGTTCTCAAACAATGAAATAATGCTGTTTAATGTCTCACAGTGCTATGGCACGAGTTTTATTGTTGGTGACGTCAGAGCATTACCAAGAGAAGATCTGGACTATTATATTAGTAATTCCTGTTATTGCCAAGATCAGCATGTCTACAACTTCATAACAATATCATAATTTTAGTATAAATGGATTATGTTAGAATATCCTCCATGCTATTTCTTTCACAGAAACTGATTTATACAAATAAAACATCCAATTTACAGCAATAATTCACTTTAGTTCTACAATATAAAATTACCTTATAAAAATATTATGGCAAATAAAAAAAAAAGCTTTTCATCCTTCACTGAAAGAAGTATAGTTATATACATTAAATGAAACATTCTCATAAAATTTGAATTATTTCAAATAAACATCTACAGGAACTTTCCATGCAATACATTTTTTGCTATTAATCATTCATTTGAAAATAATTTTATGTGTATTTTTAAAATAATGGATTTCAACAATAATCTAATGTGTAAAATGTCAAATAATAAAGAAATAAGAAAGCTAGTTAAGTTTAGACTTGCAAGGATTCAATTACAACTTTAGTATAATCAACAATTTGGTTTTAAAGTTACGTTTTTTCCACTGTTGGTAAATTCAGTGTACTAACAGAATACAAAATTATCAATCAACTTACGTATGAACAACAGAATTCGTTAAAACATTTGTAATTTTCACAGATTTATCTAAAGATGCTGTTAGAACCAAACCATCATGGCAATGAAATGCCATATCTCTGATAGGCTTTTGATGAACTAACACAAATTCCGATGGTTTCATGTCCAAAGTGGAGATCTGGAAAAAATCAGAACTGCAAGCTATACTTGATTTCATCAATTTATACTGATTTTAAAATGTATCAATTTTGTTTTAACAATTTACAGCTTGCTAGGTAATTCTTAAGATAATAACACAGTACTATACTGTTTACTTTAAATTATATTCACCCTTTATTAGCAAGGATAATCAGACACACACACTCCCATCTCCACTTTTTCCTTAGAAAAATATTTTCAGTTAATGTTTTGATTATTGCTTCAGCGAGTGTCTTTTATAGTAATAACAGATTTATTTATTTTTTCTTTTATTTTATTCATTTATTATTTTGCATTTCATCTCCCATAATAAGCCATATAAATGCATTAATACAAGCCATTAAGGAAAATTGATTTAAAGTATACATAATTCATCACACATGACCTAATGTACTTGTTGTAAACTGTACAAATTTTTACTAAATTCATTTATGAATGCTTCTAACCACTGGAAATTAAATTAAAGGTTGAATTAAGGCAAGGGGGCAGTAAGTTTTCAGTTTTTACATAAATTTCAGTGAGTAATATCATCCACCAAAAAGCCCCAAACAAATCCTATGCCCGATCTTAAAGTAAGCAGCTAAAATGTAGGGCCTTGCTGTCAAAACTCATTCTAAGAAAATTCAAATTTTACAAAATAAAATCATGACAAATGTGCTATGGCATGCGAGAAATGACATCACTTACAGAGATTGTAAAATTGAAACAACTGAAGATTTCATACAAAAGCTCTTGAGAAACTTCTTCGCTCAAGTAAAGAATCAACAAAACCCACTCATTGACTGCCATTCCTTCTTCAGATGCAAAAATGGAAAACATTTCTTAAAACCTACGCAACCACCAAATGGTCACTAAGACTTTGAATTGTTTTTAAGTCTACAAAACAGTTGAGGGCAAAGGAAGCACCAGAAATTCATCCTCATACCTTCCACAGTGACGAATGGTCCCAGAGCATGCCACAAAAACATTACCCAGACCATAGTGCCACCTCTGCCAGCTTGCAGTTGTCCATAAATGGTTACAGAAAGTCAATTCTCCAATCTGTCTTGCCACTTCCCACTGACAAGTTTCAAGCCTTGGTACCCTTAGGATAAACTGGTCGGCACAGGAAATAAAAAAAAGGGGGAGGAAATGCAATTCTAAGAAGGCAGCCCTTTGCCTGTCACTGGACACTAATTGCTGGTACTGTCATGCAAATGTTACTTTTACACTGGTGAGCTGTTTTTAGCCTAGGTGCTATAACCATTTGTCTGCTTCCGAGCTTGATACATAGCAAGTTTCAATGAATCACCATTTTTGACATACTTGTTGGTAGCTCCATGGTTCAACTGGGCCAGTAGCTACTCTAGAATATCATGTTGTTCTGCCAAAACGAAAAAATGCAACAGCCATTCAGCTCTTTGATCTATCATGCACAGTGCTCCAGTTTCAACATCACTTATTTGTAATGATACCATTTTGCCATTCTTAAACCCTTCAGGACGGACGCCCGCTGAAGGAAGCACTCCCACAGGATGGGAGCTCGCAAGCGCCGACTGTCCCCACCTGCCGAAGCATTTTCTCCCGCTAAGCCTAACACATTTTAAATTTCGTAAAAAGTATGCGTTATATAATTCTACATAAAAGAGTGCCCTTTACATAGAAATGAAACCATTTTTAAATATAGGATAAAAGATATCACATTCTAAATCATAATAAAGAAGTCTAATTAAAATTCTTGATTTTTAATAATGAAAGGTAAAAATATAGTATATTTTATTATAATTGAAAGCACCTCAATAGACACTAGATTATTGATGCAAAATATGAAAAACATATCAAAAAAAGAAATATTTACATTTAATATTATAAAATACTTCAAGAAAATTATAATAATTAGCTCTCCAAAGCCCTATAAAAAATCTTCTATTTTAATACTATCCTCTTCTAATTCAGAATTTGAAGATTCAGAACTATCTGAAGAACACCAATTATTTATTTATTTTTTTGTTACCATCATCGGAAAAATCCATAGATGGGTAATTTAAAAAATTGCATATTGCCTCTTAGGAAAGATAATTCATTCTTTTAGCCATAACTGCACAAATAAAACTGAGAGGCATAAAAACCCTTGACAGAATATCTCCCATAAAATCTCAACCCAAGAGAGAGGAGAAATTATAAACAACCACTCCAAAATGATTTAAAGAGCTCTTTACCATGTGCTTCTCTTTACATGTATTTCTGTTTATACTCCCGAAAATCCAATGATTCACAGTCATGTGACCGACTACAATCCTACCTTGGAGAGAGAAATACTAATGTACGGGACCAATCTTTTGAAAGAAACATGGAATAGTAATGCCATCTTACAGAAAACATTTTGTCCCAAAAGCCCAATGCATATATGCACAGCTCGTCCCACACAGGCAATTTTGCCATAATGCACGGATGCAGCGCTCAGCCCCGAGGGGAATTTAGCGCAAACGCACATATGCGGTACTCATTTCGAAGGGGTTAATACACTTCAACAATGACAACATGCAAATAACAGGGGTGATTGTGGCTTCATGAAAGAATACCCAAAATTTTAGCAGGAAAATTATATGTAGGGAACGGATATGTATTCATTCTTTACAGCACATATTCAACTATTGCATGCAATTTTTAATATGCTTTTTTCAAATAAGAAATTGATTTAATTTATTTTGTCTTAGTTCATGAGTTTTCAATAACATTCTATAACACATATGAAAAGAAACCATCAAAATTGACAACAAAACAATATTAAAAATTTAATAACATTTTCTATGAATAGCATTAATATATATATATATATATATATTCTTATGGGACCATTTTTAAGTGAGGTAGTTATTCTTAGTTACGGTATGGCAATTTCTAAAAATATCATTTGGATTGACTCAGCCTAATCCAAAGTAAATTTTCCGAAGTATGAATTATAATTTGTGTAGTCCGTAGCAGAAGCCGAAATTGTGTAGAAACTATTGAGAATCCGTAGTAGTTTGAATCATTGGCACTCTTAAGTTTTAAAAAATAGATTTATCAGAAAATACCGGAATTCCGGTATTAAGGATGAAGAAAATACCGGATTTCTGGTATAATACCGGAACACAATCACCCCTGAAATAAACAATGCAGTTTTGGAAGCAATGTTGTGTTTGGCCTAGAAGTCAATAAGCAAACCCTTTATCTAACTCAGACCAATGGCTATAATTATTCAGGAGAGGAATAAATGCAATATTTCCTGAATGCCCACAGCAGACTTAATTGGCAACACTGTGCTGGTGTCAAAAGTATGTGGTCTTCAAAATTAATGTGACTTGATTGTATCATATTACTAAATGCGTATTCTATATCAAATGTGATGCACATGATAAAAAAAATTTCAAATCAGTTGATTAAGTAATGATAATCAAGAACCCGTGAATTCTTGAATTCAGCAAAGTAATGTAATAAATAAACTATATATACTGTTAAATCCATAATGAAAACATGGTCCAGTTTGCCCAAATTGAATATTTGATATAGTTTTAACATGATTATATAGTTTGTTATTTATTATATTACTTGACTGAATGCCAACAAACAGCAATCAAATCAAATCAATGTAATATTTCCACTTACTTTTCGAAAACCATACCCAGGGAACAACTCATTGATAGATGGCTGAGAAATTAAAATCATTCCTAATAAATCACAGACATCAACAATTCGACAGCCTCCATGCTTAGCAATTTCCATGCTTTTTTCCAAGGAAAATATTGCAACTTTAGGTTTTGCAGTTGATTGAGACACATCAATCTTCATGCCACATCTATAAATTGAAATATATATTCAATCATATTCAATCTTCTGCAAGGTTTTGAAAGTTTATAAACCAAATATGATTTGAGAAAAACTTTAATAATGCATCTTTTATAACAATTTTGTAATTAATATGAAGAAGGACAAGACCAGCTTTCAAATATTTTTCGTAAATGATAGATTATTATGTAACCATATGATTTGTGTATGATATTAATCTTGCTGTCAAAAATA
The DNA here is from genome assembly GCA_013235015.1 of Araneus ventricosus. Taxonomy (NCBI): domain Eukaryota; kingdom Metazoa; phylum Arthropoda; class Arachnida; order Araneae; family Araneidae; genus Araneus; species Araneus ventricosus. The sequence continues at coordinate 21,451 of BGPR01004016.1, forward strand.
TGGTATATATTTCACACATTAATATCAAATAGAAGTTAAACTACAATTAATTTATTTTTCCACTTCTAGGGGATCTTTACTTTTGTTTTCTTTAAAAAGGTTCTTTCTTTTTCGTAATTAATTTTGGAATTGAATATTTATATATTTTGAAAAACGAAAGTTAGTGTCAATTGATTCAGCATTTCTATTTTTAATGCTTTTTTTTAATTTCTTAAACACTCTGACAATGTGCATGAGATTTTCTATTACAACTTTCATTAATAAATCTGTGACAATCAGATCTGAGATATTGCTGGCAAGCTAAAAGGCCGTCTTAGACGGGCACAAATCTTCTAGTCTGATACGATTTTCAATTGACTCCTTGGATATGTTACTCTTTCTTTGCAATACAACACTTATTTCACCAAAATAACCGATTCCGTATATACACTGAGTATTACCTTATTTAATATAATTTTCTTCTATTCAAATTTTCTGATTTAACTGAATCCAAAAGTTTACTTTCTATCAAGTGTTACTCAATTGTTCCTACCAGATGCAAATAAGGCTACTAGATTACAGAATTATTTATCTGTTTTTCTTAAATGTATACCATATTTTCAGACAAAGCATAAATTATTTTTAATATATAACAAAAATATGTAATGGCAGTGCGCTCTGTACATTACAATGAAAAAATCCTTTGCATATTTAAACATTTGATAGTTATGATTTAGTTTAATATCTTCATTACAAAAGCCATTTCAGTCTTAATGCATAAGAACTCAGGGAGATCTGTAAAGGAAAGGGGTTCATTTCAAAAAGAAAATAACTTAAAAAGTCGATACGAACAAAAAAAACCATTCTTTCCGATAACTTACAGAATTCAGGTGGTAATAAAGTGAGTTGAGATTGGAAAGATGAAGAATGATCTTCACTTGATTAAAATAATAAATATTTATCAGAACTTACTGGCAAACAGAACATGGCATTATTGTACCATTTGAATTCTAGCATTGCCACTAACACAGGAATAATATTTATTAAATATTTAAGAAAGATTAATTTTTTTTTTTATTGAAATCAATTAACTTCTTTAAAGGTAGCCATTATTCATTTATGCAAAAAAAAAAAAAAAAATACCTTATAACATCTACTATTGCTTAGGGTTAATTTTAAGCACTTCTGCTATACTGCAGAATGGAGTGGGCAGAAATAAAAACAAAGTTTTGCATAGTAGTATTAAAAAAATAAATGTACATATCATGCAAGTTATGTTTTTCAAGCTAGCAATGCGCCAACCGAACAGGAAAATTACAATTTGTTAGGTTGGTAACACAATTGGCTGTTGTTTTCTTCCCTGCAAGAATAGGCTGTCCCAGCTCATGGTAGCAATCCCAGCTTCAGGGCTGGAGGGTTCCAGGCTTGAAACCCAAATCCATTGATGTGTGGTGTATACATAACCCAACCCTATCAGGCCTACCCAATTGGTTGTCAGTCAAAAGTAAGTTTGGAGAGGGGGCGAGAGCTCAGGTGTCGTCTTCGCATCTGATCACAATCCCAAAATAGCCCTCATGTTGCTTCAAAGCAGGTCGTTAATATAACTAAACTCTGCAAGAATACCATCAACTTACAACCTGTCATATTTGTTTACTCCAAATTTTATTTAGAAGTACTATAATTAAAAATATGCAATATTTTTATTTAACTACCTATCAAATAAGCCTAAAATATTGCTTAAACACATTATGGATTACTTATCAATGATTTAATTTTATATCTAATGCTGTCTTAAATAATGGGACTTTTTAGTTTCTGTTTTAGACCAAAAAGAAATAGTCAATAAGTATTATTATGTGTTTAGGTGCAAGGAACTGAATATACCCTCCTTGAGAGATGAGCAAGTGTTTCAGGTACCGAATTTAAAGCTGTCTGACACAGATCTTATCCTAGGGAGTTATTTTGTGGTAAAAGCATGCAGAAAAATTTTAAAAAATCATTTAGATTATATGCAAGTAGCATTTCTCATAGTGATGATATCTGTGTGTTCTTTTTTCTAGAAAGAACACAAATAAACATAAATTTAGCAGATAAAAAGTCTTAGTGTAGTGGAGGAACACTGCTAGAAAGAGCTCCATAAACACCGTTTTTGTGTATCATCTACAATTAAAGACTTCAGAAACATTGATAACATTTGCATACCTGTTAACAGTAATTCACAAACTATATATATTTTTTGTATCCTTTACAAAATAGGATTCTTTCTAATGGTAGGATAATGTTTCATACTCCCCTTAGTCGAATAATGAATTTCATAATTATCATTAATCATGCAATGCATCATCATCACACAAAGAAATACCACGTTTTAATTTTGATTTATAAAGTAATCACCTAGTACCTTAAATGTTTAATTAATTTAAAGAAGGGGCAGAGGCCCATTATATAACTTTTTAAAGTACTATCCAGTTTTTACACCTAAAGTTGAGAACTGTTTCCATTCACCCCATTATGGTATATTAACAATAAGGAGAACAACTAATAAAAATGAAGTAAAATGCTATGACGTCTAACTTATAGAAATGAGCTTCTTAATTACCTTACAGTGGACTTCACAAAATTTGTTGATTAGATTTCTCTCGAGACACAAAAACACTCACATACAATAATCTAGACTGAACTAAAATATTGCAGGTACCACCAAAATGAAATTAATTTATATAATTATTCTTAAAAAATGCAATCAAGATGTTGATCTATATATATAAGAAAATAATTACGTTACAATTCAAAATCCTTCACCATTATAATGTATAAATTTATTTTAAATTACATATAATATCCGAGTATATTAACAATTATTTTGAGCCAGAAAAGTTTTAAAAATTTCACAGTAAGCAATTTTTTTTAAAAAAAGCTTGAACCCCTCATTTAAAGGTGCTACTGGAAGAAAGAATTTGGGAAGAAACCAAAAAATAAAACGTACATCTATTGCAATGAATGTGTAGCATACCTATATTCTTGTAGTAGTTTATTAGCTTCCATCAGTTCTTTCTTTAATCTTTCACACTCTTGTACTGACATCATGTATTTTAATCTTTCCTGATTTGCAGTCATTTCTGCTTTTCTTCTAAGATCCTTTTCTAGTTTCAGCTCTAGAAGAGCTTTGTCACGTTCTGATGAGTCAATGACCTAAAAATAAAGACTAACATTACTCAGCTGAATAGAAAAAAAATTTTTTTTAAGCCTGTAGCATAAAAAAAACACCGAATAAAATTCTTAATTCTAAATTACAAGCCACCTTCGCTGACCAGCTGTTGACGCGTAATATTAATAGCCTGTAGTTATGCTTGCAACTTAGTGAAATAAATTCCCGGTTGTAGAGGTTCTGTGTGTGTTCTTCAGAGAAAACATAGTGAAATAATGAACAGAAATATATTGGAATTTAGAACAATGCAAAATTCCATTTGCTGCAAATGCCCCATCTACTCATCTCCAATTTAAATATTATAGAATATGAAAAAGCTTCTATAGCTCTTAAAATTTTTTTAGACAGTTAATGAAAAGCACTATTTAACTTATATAAATATAACTTAATGTGTTTAGCTTCATTTTTTTCGGAACATCATTTCACACATCTTTTTCAATTATAAAAAAATTATAATACATTTTTAAGATACATTACACTCTTTTCAAAACCTAATATGAAACAAGATTAAAAACTATTGCAATAAATGGAAAATAAAATTTGAGACAATAAATGATGAAACAAAACTCCATTAAGGAACATGGTCTCAGAAATCGACTACTAATAATATAAAATGTAAAAAAAAAAAAATCTAATTAAAACTTTCTATTATTATGGGATGAATCTAGAGTTTTGAGGTAGAATGCTACATGAAGAACTACAGGAAAGGCAAAATAAAACATTCACAAGATTTTTTTTAAAGTAAATGAAAAATGTTTCCCATTTTTTTAAAACCCACATCAACCCACTCACCCAAAGAGTTTAGAGTGTTTTAAAGATTGACAAGAAAATGTTTCACATCTTTGTAAACGGAAATTAGCATATACATGTCCATTACAACAATGTATTAATATATAGGGTGTCTACTCTTATTGTGGCCCAATAGCTAATTTCTAAACCATTAAAGATAAGCATATAGTTCCAATTGGAAAAATGTTTTAAATGAGGGGAAGAATTATAATTTATGTTGTTTGAGTCCAATAATTACATTTCTGAAAAAGTTACACTGTCCCCCCAGTCCTATTTAGTAAAATATTCACACACTAACATTTTAAACAAAAAAGTTCTACTCTTCTGCGACTAAAACTGAGTGAGTTATGAACCTTTGAATCCCTCGTCGAGCGAGTGCTGCGCATTGATTGGTGGATCGTCTTCAAGACAGCTATTGAAATAGTGCAAAGTGGTCCAAGTCAGCGATATTCAAAGCTACATAACTCTGTCAGTTTTAGTTGCAGAAGAGTTTTTTTTTTTTTGTTTAAACAGTTAGAATGTCAAGAATATTTTATTAAATATAATTGATAGGACTGGGAGACTGTATAAAAAGTTAGATTTCGTAACTTTTTCAGGAATATATTTATTCACTCAAAAAAACATATATTATAATTCTTCCCATCATTTAAAACATTTTTCTGATTGGAACTATATGCCTATCTCTAATGGTTTAGAAACTAACTGTTGGGCCATGATAAGAGTAGACACCTTGTATATACACATAACATTAACACATAAGTGTTCATTTAAAAAAGATAAACATAAATGTTTTATATCTTTCTAAATAAAAATTAATGCATAAACAAAGATGTCTAACAATAAAATTGATTCTTTTTTCGTTAGCTCAATAATAACTAATATACTTGCACAATGTACCAAGCACAATTACTCAACATTAAATTACAAAAACTGATATATATATATATATATTTATATTTAGGCTTGTGATATTAACAGTTCTGAGCTAGCAGAAAAGAAATATTCCATGTCATTCTTTACGCTTAGTAACAACTGCTATCAAGTTAACAGGAAAGTACTATCAAATTTAGCATGAAATATATCTTTACACATAAATATGAACTGAATTGCAAAAATCTTCAAAATCTAGATATATTAGCTGATAGCCTGGCATTGCATGACATCCTTTTTTTTTAATATGCCTGCCACCATTTTTTTTTTCTACAAATATTGTCACTAACTCTCCTCAACAAACATAAATATCCTTTCAAATTTAACTTTTTTATTTCCTTATAACAGCATGGTTTGAAAGAAAACACGAGAAGTTTGGAAAAAGAACATTTATTTTAAACATTTAGAATGACGATTAGAACAATAGTGGGAATTTTTAACCCTAGCATTGCTGATTAAAAATATAAACTTAAAAAAAAATTTAAAACAAACAAAATGTCAATAAAAATATATGTTATAAAAAAATAATTATTTAAATAAAATAAAATTTTTCATATACCACGTTTTTAAAACGGACTAAAAAGTATAAAATAATTTCTTCTAGCCCCATACAGATTTAAAATGAGAAACATGGGGCACATGCAATTGATAATTCATGCATAAATAGTTTATTTAAGTCAGCAACAATTTTATTGCAATGGAAATGATATGAACTGTTGTGTGAGTTTTCTCAATGACATCTACTCCCTACACTCCTTACTATTAAATATTGCATGTGCCGCCCATTTTTCGTTTTAAATCTGTATGGGGATAGAAGAAATTATTTTATACTTTTTAGTCCATTTTAAAAACGTGGTATATTAAAATTGTTATTTTATTTAAATAATTATTTTCTGCTCTTTAGTCTTGTGTGCGTGAAATTTTGCAATTGATTTTAAACATATTGATGAGATTATAACAGAGACATGTGCCAAATTTCAAGTTTATTTCAGTTTCTCTTCACCTGATCATAAATAGAAAATTATTTTCCTGAAAAATCAAGTTTTGTGACGCAGAGACCTTCTTGAAAACAACTAGCAACCGCTCAGCATTTTAATTTTTTTCCCACTCTGGAATTTCATGGCAAACAAATTATTGTCAGTCTGGTATAGAAAACCCTCCCCTCCGAACTTCAATCCACTCTTCGATGTTCCCCCACTATTCGCTGCAGAATTTCTTGGAATCCATTTCTACAAACTCAAGATTCCCCCTCCTCGCTATTCACGAGTGACGCCTGGACAGCGCCATCTATCGAAGCTCTGGGTCGGTAAAACACAAAATATTAAATAAAAATTATCAAAGAAGCAGACAGACAAGAAACTGAATTAATTATGTCATCTAGTTCTGAGCTATGTACAAAGTTTCAAGTCTCCAGCTCATCGGAAAGTTAATTTAAAATTGATTGCAAAATTTGTACCAAACAGACAGACGAGAACAGCGAGTTAATAAAAACGTGGTAAAAAAAGACCAAAAGACAAAAAAAAAAATCAGGATCCATATTTGTTTTTGTCCAAAAGACAAAAAAAAAAATCTACGCTTTATAAATGAAAACACAGAAGCAAATAGCTTGCATAAGAAAAAAAAAGAATAATATATGAAGATAAAAAATAAAAAAGTGAGAACTAATAAAACACCGGATGTGGATAATAATGGAGAAAAAAAGAAAATTGGCGAATATAGGCAAAAACGGCCGAATTAACCTCTTAAAATTAAATAAAAATCTAATTGCATTTTAAAATAATTTCTTTCGCATTAGCTACCTTTTGTGCTAATCCATCCCTGTGCCAAATTTGGTCCCTGCAAAAATGAGTCGTTCCATGTTGTTTTTTTTAAGGGGCCCATTTTTGTGGGTAAAAAAAATTATTTTTGTGGGAAAAAAACTATTTTTGTGACATATTTTTTTATCATGTAAAACCTTCAATTTTAGCAGTCATATTTCTATATTTTTCGTGAATTTGTTTTGTGAAGGGGTCGTTTTCATGAAGTGGAATTTTGTGAAAAGGCCACAAAACGGCTCCAATTTTCGCCTGGATCGACCCATGGTAAAACAAACGATCTGGACATGCATAAAGAACAAAAAGCGAACATACATACATACTCAAAAAAATTGCTCTTTTATATATATAGATTCCTTACAAACCTTAACAGCTTTGGCATATATGTTTCTAATTTCAGATTTCCTTGCTCTGGCATTACACTGTGGGCACCGAGCATTCCCCTTCAGCCATTTAGTTATACAACTATAAATACACAACCAGAAATTATCAAATATGTGTTATCTTTAACGAAACACATAATTTATAATCTTATCAGAAGCACAGTAATAAATTTTCATGTTTTTTCAGCACTCACAAGAATGAAAAGCTTTTCAACAAGATGATTTTGAATACACCTGATGACTCTTTGGTTAGGTCTAGAATAAATATTATCTGGGCAGTACTGCAGTTCTTTTCAAATGAATATTTTGTTATTGTACATTATCTCATAGAGGAATACTATGAAAATTTTAATTTAACCTTTCAGTGGTGTGCGTATGCAGGAGATATTTGTATCGTGCATCATATTACATATATTTATTGCAGTGTTTTACAAAAATAAATGCAACTTTTATTTATGTAATCTGTATTTAGTAGCTTTATACTAAACAACGATTAGATAAATAAAAATTGCACTTAAATTTTACAAATGAACATTATAAATATGCAATACGATGCAGGATATAAATATCTCCTGCATACAAGCGCCTGCTGGAAGGTTAAATATTATCACAAATTTTAGGATTTTTCAATCTTCTTTGCTCTTGAAATTTCTTTTTAGTTTGTTAAATTTACCATACTAAAATTATTTTAAACCAACTCTAAAAAGAATCAGATAATTATCTTTTTCACTGACACTAAATTTATTTCTGTGATGCCACATATCCAGATTTAGTTAATATGCGAATATTTTTAAGATATCTATAAGAATATCTTCAAAAATTGCAAAATAATTTAAATTATTTTCATTATTTTATCATTTGTTTCAACTCTAATACCCCCTTATTATAATACTCAAGATATAAAAAGGCACAATTGCTCATTTTTCACAATAGTCTAAATACCAGCTTATAAGCATTTTTTTTTTTTTTTTTTTTTTTTTTTCAAAATGTAGATTTTTATAGACAAGCACAAACTGTTAAGAGATTACCAATACAGTGATAAACAACCAACTAAAATTCAAGATGGTTTACTCTAAAGGGAAAAAAATTCATGAAAATTACTAGAAGCTGTAATCATGACTCGAGTTGGGAAGGGCTCATAGGATGATTTAACTCCTTTGTTTATTATCCACTTTTACAAAGAATTAAGTAATTTTCTAGGTTAATCATAAATTAATTTAAAAACAAATTATCTTTTTTTATACTGAAAGTGAAAAATTATAAATTTGATAATAAAAGGTCAGAATGTGTATCAGAAATCATCAGACAAATTATGGACAAAAATAAAAAATGTTTCAATCTGCAAGCAGCTTTGTAAAATCATTCAGGTTTTGTTAGTTCAGAAACACAAATTTTATTGATAGAACAATAATATCGAACACAATAACAATATTAACATTGATGGCACAAAATAAAACAGAAAATTAATAATCTCTTCAATGGAATATTTAACCCTTAAATGCCTAGTGTTGCCTTTAAGCAGCATACCCAATTTTGGCCTCTAAGATTCTTGAGAATAAGACTGAAGCTCTAATGACTGTTGATGCCAATAGAATACATACTGAAAATGTTATTAAATCAATTAATAACGTATAAATGGCAGTCTGAGTACTGCTGAAAAAATGAAAATAAATTGGTGGTTTTCACTTGAGGCCGCATCTTTTTAGCTTTGTTTGTATGCTTGAGAATAACACATTTCATTCTATAATATTGAGGAAATTCCTTGACTATATTATTAGCTCTTAAAAATCATCTGTGTTTGATATTATAGAATTTCATCAAGGTTTTTTTTTTCAATTAAAGCCCAGTCTTATCAATGGGTTCAAACTATTTTTTAGCCATAAACTATACTTAAAATAAAATAGAATTTTTTAAAGTATTTTTCCAATGTTTTATTCAAGAAATGAATGTCAAAAAACATTTTTAAATCATTTTTTAAAAAATCGGGCCTTTAAGGGTTAAATATTATTTTTGTATTCACCCAATTTAAGTGCCCACATATGAGAAAATAAGGCATACAAATACTATTCTCATGCATTTTTTATTACTCCAGACTGATAATTTTAGAATTTTTGTACTGAAAAGAAAATGAAAGTATCATAATATATATACAGTGTATTTCAGATAATGAAAAAAATTGTTGCCTGGTTAAAATCGTTTTAAACTAAAATTTGGGTACTCAGATTTATGGAGAACATATAAAACTGCTTAAACTGATATAACTTAAATTATATTATTGAACAAGAATGATAATGTTGCATGAAAGTCACTTTTATTTTTATAAGTGGCAAAATAGGAAAATCGAAATTTTCATTCTTAAAACTGCAAAGGAATTACTATACAATTGCAAAATATTGGGAATAAGATTTACTAAAACTTAAATTTTACAGTAAATTCTCATGACTCTATTTGGAAATATATTATTCGTCAACAAAGAGCAACTAAACTTTGCCATACCTGTTCAGAAAAAGAAAGAAAAATAAATCTTATTTTATACAACTATGCTTTCTTAAATATTACAAAACAGAGATCTTAAATGCTGCAAAGTAAAAAAAAGCAGGGAAATTATACAAAGCAATTTTGACACCAGAATTATCCTTTCTTTTCTGTTATTTAAGATTTACAATATTTAGGAATTTATTAAGGTTTATATATTATTTGGTAATAATATTCCAATATCCAGATATTATGTAGAAAAAGATAAAATCACCAGAACATTATACATGAACACAGTATGAATTATATACAGAAGATATATGGAAGATCAGGTTTTCAATCACTGAAGTCCATCATTTTTAATTATTAGTAAATTATAACAACATGGAATATACAACAACAACAGATAAATAACTAAATCTTACCTACGGCCAAACAGGTGACCACATCTTAATGAAACCAAGCGATGTTCATTGGAATGAGTCCATTGGTCAAAACAGATAGTGCATGTCTAAATAAACATTTAAAAAAGAATATTTAGAAAGCAGATTTGTTTTTTTTTTTTTAATTCAATATTATAAGAATAGAGAGTGAAATAACTGGCAAGCAGAAATAACAGAATGAATCAGAAAATAAACAAATAGAGATACACAGCCTCCAGGTTTGAGAGTTCTCAAAATATTTTAGCCAGAAATGGGAACAAAAATAGAGTTGTAACTGTGGCAACTTCTTTGGTTTGTATAACCAAGTTGGCCATACAATAAAATTGTTAAATAATGCATTCAGGTTGAAAATAAATGGGCTCCATGAAATAAACTAATTAACTTTAGTTGACACTGATTGAATCTATTTCCAGTTATTATTTTAAAAACAACATTTCCGGGTTCTTATTTCCAGTTGAACGATGCTCAGTATGACTTCCAACTAATGTTCTTTTGTAAACAAGAGTGGATGGACAGAGGCAACCATCTGGTGGAAATTATATCAGTTACAGAGTTTTTTTTAAAATCAGCTAGTGAATTCTATGTGGATGAAAAGAATTTTACAGACAATTTGTATTTAGCACATCTTGCATACTTGCAATCTAGCACATCTGTTTATACTTTTACATGGACTAGTAATAAAATAATAATGTATCTCCAATTCATTGGTATTCCACTGTTTACACACTTAGTAAGAAATAATAAAAAAACCTCCATCACAGAAATTTACAATTATTAATTATTTATTACAGTTTTTAAAAAATGATATGGTTTTGCAGTAATGTTACAAGTAAAATAGAATGCCATATCTTATTTAGAATACTAGGCACTTTTCCCGTTATACACACACCACACATTTTCGGCCAAGTTCGTGCATTTTGGCTTGCAATTTGGCACTGAATGAATGAATGTGTCTCAAGAATCTCAAATATCTCTCGATTTATCCTACTTCATCCGAGTAATTCAAGAACAAGCAAAACAAAGGTCAAAAGAAGCATTTCAATTTATTGCATCCTTCAGTACAAACACACACAAAATTTAATACTAAATAGAAGGCATAAATTTAGCAATGGCATCTAAGATAGCAGAAAACATTTTTTCTTTCAAATTCAAGTGATGTCACATGAATCTCTACTAATAATAAAAGAGAAAGTCTGTGTGTGTATCTGTTGGCAGTCTACAGAACAGACGACTGAACTTAGAGCTACAACTTTGATACAGGTATACTTTGGAGGATGGGAATGTGCACCTCGAAGCAATTTTTTTTCAATTTTTTATTCAAATTTTAATATTTAAAAATTAAGCAAATTTTGGCTGTGTGCAGACATTTTTTCGTGAATAACTTCCAAAGTAATAAAGCTGAAAAATTATTTTTATACCATTTTAAAGTGCGAATTTTCACCTTTCTAATGTTGTAACTTTCAACTCTGTATATTATTTCAGCGAATTTTAAAATCTTTTTGAAAGCATTATTTATTGTTCTGTAATCAGTGAAGGTCACTGAATGGATAACACCACTCACGAACAAGATCATGGAACATTGTTTCCTCTAGGAGGAGAGATAGATTGCCCCCTTTTTTCCCTCTTCTTCAAGATGACATGGAAGCACTTCGTCTGTACTGCCTGTACCCAGTGTAAAAAGCAGGGTGTACCATGGTTGGCTTTAGCAAAAAAGATTAATATTTCAGTACCACAAACATTTTTTCCCCTCTAAATTTTAAACTGTTTTTTAATTGATTACTTTAAGATAAAAAAATTTTAAAGAAAAAATTTTACAATTTTAAAACATTTTAAACTAATTTTTATGCATAAACCACTTCTATTCCATTTTGAAATGTGAAAAGTGACCTTTCCTCTGATATTAAACTTAATGCTATGCGACTTTTTTTGCAGAATCTCTTATCAAACTTTTATTCCTGTTTGAAATTATACATGCTTTACTAATCCTTCAACAAACTCAATTAGAATACCACAATCAGAATGAAACAGATAATGAAACATCAAATTAAAAAAGAATTGAAATAGATTTTCGCTGCTATAAATGTTTCTTATACATAAATTTACAATATTTTCTGATTGCATATGATTGATGATGTTTTAAAGACTTATACCATTCTTATACTATTTTATCAAAATTAAAGGGCTTTTCAAATAGTAACAACAATTTCAAATTAATATTTGAGCATAAGCAGCTAAAAACTGCATTCATTTACTGTTCTCCAAAATTTCATTTACGAACTGGAAACTTAGAATTTATGCATCTAAAGATGATCTTTTTTTACTATTTTATATTGGATGCATCTCTATTTGATTTTGGAACTAATTGTTTTATCTAAAAAAATAAACGAAAAATTCATTTTTTCATGACATTTTACTTAATTTATATTAGTCATTTGTTTGAGCTTTCAGATTTTTTTTTTCAATGACAATTTATTACGTTAAAAAAAATTCAAAGAGGAAATAACTTCGTCAGATAAATAGCTTTATTTACAAATTATTAACAATAAATAAACAACTATTTCAATATCTTCCTTATGCTGCATTATTTTTTTATTTTTTTTTTTTTTGATATAACTGAATCATTTTAAGTTATTAGCTCTAATATGGGCGAATCAACTGGTCGCCGAAGGCGGCTAGTTCTATTAAATAAGATTCCAAATGCTGAAGGACAGTCCTTCTCTGGCATTTACTGCACTATTTTTCACTACTCCACAAACATTCAACAGATTGTGTGCAACAATCAGTGTTTGATAATCAAAATGAAAAGAAGGATTTAGAATAAAATGTAAATATCCAGCAACTTGCAAATTACAGTATTTGTGTTGGAGACTTAAAAAAAAAAAAATGCCGGGTACAAAGATTCAAAAACAAAAATACAGCAGACGTCAACTATAGTCAGGAAAAAAAGCTGATGCTTAGCTCCAAAAACATTCATCAAGACAATAAAGGCTCCAAGCAGTCTGCATAAAACAGAAAAGTACCTAATGCTACATTATTCGTTAGGAAATTTAGAAAAATACTGATTCCAAGTTAAAAAAAAATTTATGAAAAGTGCTGGGAAAAATTGATGTTTCAAAATTAGTGTTTTTAGAGCAGGAGAGGAAGGCAGAAATGCCCTGAGAAATGAAATTTAAGGCTTTTATATGATGCCATGTTTATTTATGCTAGTATTTCTGTGAACAGTACACCTCACATCAAAAAAAAAAAAATGAGGTCTGCTCTTCATCACAGTCTGAAAGGGTTTAACCATTTGTATTGGCTGAATTATAACTCATGCAGCATTTAACTTTTATTTTTGTAAATATATTTTTAGAACATTTATTTACTAAATTTAATTTTCTTCATGTAATTTTATTGGCAACAGTGGATAAAGATTGTTGGTATTTTGTTTTTTACTTTGAGGATGATGATTTCTCGTGTTGATAGATTGTCACAAATCTTAAAAATAAACATTTGAAATTTAGATTCAGCAATTCTTATTTAAATGCTAACAAACTTTTTGTCGCTTCTAGCACGATTAAAATAATAAGTATGCAATACATTTTTTTCGAATGTGGATTATTTACACAAGTCTTTGCTTTTATCAGTATTCACAAATTTACAATTAAATGTCATTTGCTATTATCGGTTTATTTGGAGGTATTATGAATAAAGTTCCGTTGGCTAGATTCTTTGAAAAAAACTGAACATTGCATGAAAAAACACCATTAAAGTGGCCACTATCTTGAAATGGAATCAGAAAATAAGAATTATTACACAGACATTGTTTATAAGGACTTCAAGGAATATCATGCCATATTTGAAGAAAAATGAACAACGCATTTGGTCATGACTGCATAACAAACAAATTTACATACCAACATATGAAATGTTTAACAATTGAGGTAAAATAGGACCTTGCTTTACTTGTCAGTTAAAGTATAAAATGTCATATAATTGTTTTCCCATTTATACTTTTAAAAAAAGCATTGGTATATACATACCTGCCCATCATCATCAACAGACATGTTTGCAAGTGGATTTGCCTTAGTTTCAACATTCTCTTTCTTAGGAGTCGACTTATGCCGACTTTCTCCAAGAGGATGATGAGATGAGCCTTCGTCACCTGGTTGTTCATTTGGCACAGGTGATGCAGATTCCAAATTGCTAGAATCCATAGGGACTGCCTCATTTTGTGCATCTGCTGCATCCTAAAAAGTCAGTTCATGACTATTGAATAACGAAATGAATACAAATATTCTCTAAAGATCTATGCCATGATAATATTAGAAAATAATAGGTGAATTTTTCACCTTTACAATATCATAAAAATGAAATGCTTTTCTAAAAAGTGACAATATCAAAATAACAATGACAATGACAAAATTTGTAAGAACCATGGCAAAGTCATTCAATATTTAAAAAAAATTTTAATAATGAAAACTTCGACAACACAGTGCCTTAACAAAGCCATGAGTGATCAGAAAAGATAAGTTTTGATTCTATGTTTTTTTGTTAGGTTTAATCACCATATTTATAAAAAATGCAATACTGAAATACAATCAATGACAGCGATTGGGAGTTATAAGTGGTGGTGGTAAGGGGCAAGGTATTTATAGAAAACTTAAAAGTACCAGAGTCTAGGAGGCAAATAACAAAATTAAATTTTTCCCTGCAAAAAGTGGGTGTGGGGAGGGGCAGCAACCAATTCTGTATCTCCTTGTTTGAGAAGCACACATTTCATTACGGGATTTTCAAAAGTAACAAGATTCATATTGCCTGTTTTTGATATATTAATACTATTCTAACTGATGCTACTCTTTTTTAATATAATATAATTTGAAATTAAATGAAACCAATTATAAATAAAAGCAGCTCTTTCATTTCTTCCTGAGTATCTACTCAGCAGACATTTTGATGCGCATTTGCATGCATTTTGATGATGCATTTTGATTTCATTTCTTTATTCGTTGCCTACAAATTTTTGTAGATGCCAATAACTTTCTACCTAAATTAGCATGTTGGTGCATAATAAAAAAATGTCTCCATTTCTGATTTGATAAAGGATTGTTCAAGGACACCATTTCTATATCGGAAAATGGGAATGAGACAATGTATTGAATAGAGATGAAGATATAAGATGAATCAAGAACGATTTTATCATATAAAGTCACATGATTTCTCCATAACCTTAGTTATAGCAGGTGTGATTGTGGCTTCATGAAAAATTACCTGAAATTTTAGCAGGAAAATTATGTGTAGGGAACGGATATGTATTCATTCATTACAGCACAGATTCAACTTTTACATGCAATTTTTAATATGCTTTGTTCACATAAGAAATTGATTTATTTTTTTTTTCAGTTCATGAGTTTTTAATAACATTCTATAACACACATGCAAAAAAAACCCATCAAAATTGATAACAAAACAATATTAAAAATATAATAACATTTTGTATGAATAGCATTAATATATATATATATAAATTCCTATGGGACCATTCTTAAGTGAGGCAGTTATTCTTAGTTATGGTACGTCATTTTCTAAAAAATTCATTTAAATTGACTCAGCATAATCCAAAGTAAATTTTCCGTAGTATGGATTATAATTTATGTAGTCTGCAGTAGAAGCCGAAATTGAGTAGAAACTACGGAGAATCTGTAGTAGTTTGAGTCTTTGGCACTCTTAAGTTTTAAAAAATAGATTTATCAGAATTTCGGTATTAAGGATGAAGAAAATACTGGAACACAATATCAACTCTGTTATAGACATTAGCAGAATGCATTTGTGAAAAAAATGGAAGTAGTAGGTTATTCTTTTATAAAGTTTCAAATCATAAAGTCATGAACTATGTGAAATGTTAATAAAAAGAATGCTTTCAGTAATTTAATTTTTACTTCCATATAATTATTTTTAAATTCATTCTGTAATAGAATAGCGGTTATACGGCCTCTAATGATACAGGAATGTGGGCGTGGCTATGATTTAGAATTCGAAGAGAGAGAGAGTGCAGAAGTGAATTTCCATTATCTTTGAAAGGAATCCCTTCCATGTTCAAGTTCAAATGAAAAACTCCACACAACAAGGAGTGTTGTTAGTTGATACATTTATTGTTTACTTTTAATGTTCATATATATTTACAATTATAATTTTTTTTTTTTTTTTTTTTTAAAATTTTTATTCATTAAATTTTTTTTTTTTTTTTTTTGTATTTGGTAATGGATTTTTTTTATGTTAGTAGATTTTGCATTATTTTTACTCAGACAAAACAACAGTAATTAGTAAAAATAAAGTTATTAAAAAAACGAAAAGCAGTGCCAATTGATTCGTCAGTTATGCGTTTCATGCTTTTTTTATTTCTTAAGCACTCTGCCAATGTTCATGAGATTTTCTACTACAACTTTCATTACTAAATTTGTGACAATCAGATCCGAGATATTGTTGGAAGCTAAAAGCCCGTCTGAGAAGGGCACAAATCTTCTACATTTAGGTTAGCTACATCAACTTTTAACTAAAACAGAAGAAGAGAAGTGTAACTATTTCTATCTGCATTAACAGGTGGACATATCCAGCGGTGATTGGGGGGGGGGGGGACACCCACTCACTTTTTGCTGGAAAAAATAAAATTTTTATTTCATGGGTCAACTCTCACTTCTCTGTCCGAATTCAATCAAAGAACAACCAACAACTACCATTTTGTAGCTAAATGTTTTGTATTTTGTTGTCTATCCCCTATACTCCTTGGTATACTTTTACTTCCCTTTAAAAATTTTGCCCCCACATTTATAACTCCCAATCGCCACTATTGGACTCATCAATTCTATCAAGGGATGACATTTTTTTTTTAAATGCAATTTTCTGTAGATATGTATTCTCCTTTTATATCAAAAGATACAAGAAATAGTTACACAAATAATATACATTCACAACTTTGTTCCAAAAATAGCTTTCCTCCTCCTCCTGCTCCTCCCACTTTTTTTAATTACCTATTAAAATCTAAGAATCATTCTTAACAGATCTACCTTCTAAAGTTATGCAACATACCTAGCTATTAAATAATGAGTACATTTCTATTAATGGAAACCCAATCATCAGCAAGTTGAAATGTTGACATTAATTAATTTAGATACCAACATTCACCATGAAGAAAGTTGTAACTAAGATTTGGCAGTTTTTGTCTGGGACTTCTTTAATGGGAGAGTACCATACTATGTTACCTTGTATATGAATTCAATAATAACAGGGTTCCCACCCTACTTTTCGAACTAAAAATAAGCACCTCTCTCTTCTAAGCACGTTCTAAGACTTTATAAGAACTTAAATAAATTATTATAAAAACCAATTTCACAATTTAATACTTGACTTTCAACCAAGTGAGATGCTTTTACAATTTAGTTAAACTCATAAGAACAATACTACAGTAAAAGCTTAACTAACCGGCATGCTCGGGGAGCTCCGATTTCCGGATACTTGAAAATTCCGGATAGTTGAGTGTGACGGGAAAAATGGAGGGGGGGTAGATTGTAGCTTTTTTTTTTTAAAGATTTTTTCGGCCAAATAATTTGTTTTTGTCATTTTGAAATGTGCATTAAATATAATTTTTAAGAATACTTCGATATCTTCCATAACATTGTATTTACATAATATATTATGAAGATTTTAATTTAACATTGATGATTAAAAAAAAAAAATATATGATCTGTAGCCGAATTTTTATCGTAAATATATAGATTGTAAAAATATAAACATATAAAAATAACCGACGAAACTGAAAAATATTCTACTCAGAAAGCATAATAAAACTCTTTTAAGTGATCATAAACAAATCCCAGATTGAATATCAAAACTAATTATCTTTTAGAAAATCGCAAGGGTTATTGCGCAATACGCGCGCCTCCAATTCTCCGCACGTGATATTACGTAATCGGAATCAACATCTGCCGGTATTTGGAGGGTAAATAAATAAAGAAAAAGAAAGAGACTTACTAATCTGGAGTACCTCCCCAGCATTTTTTGTTATCGATTCTGTCCCTTTACCTTTCTTTTTCTGCCAATTTCGTTTTTAGGTCTTGTTTCTCGGCGAAAGGTGAGGATCTTTATTATTATTTTTTTTTTGCTTCTCACTTTTGATTTGAAATCCCCGATAAAGCAAGTCTGTGTACGTCACAGTACTGCAAATTGCTTTTTTTTTCCTTCTACGCTCCTCCGTGCGGAGCGAACGTTGCATTCCAGAAATAAATTGTCTGCGTGAATGGAACGGAGCGCGCGCGTGCTAAATTTTGGCATGCAGATGTAAAACTTTCAGAAAAACTCATTTTCTAATTTTTCCGGTTAGTTGAGCTTTCCGGATACTTGAATGCCGGATAATCGAGAGTTTACTGTATGTAAAAAAATTCAATATTTAAGTCTATTTTTTTAAATTATACAAAAAATGCCATATAAAAATTTTTCAAAATAAGCCTAGTCCCATTTTTCAAAATGTCAGTAGTTAAAACAGGGCATGTATATGCGCGCATGTCAGCAATATGTACGCATATTAACAAACTATAAAATAGGCACAGCAGGGGGGAAAGAATGAAACTTACCACAATCTTCAAAGTTCAAAAAGTTACTCATATATATATATAGTAAAAAATCTTGACTTATAAACACATTATATTCTAACAATTTTTTTTTTCAAAAATTTCATACTTTAAACCAATAAATTATAAAGAATTTTCATTTCTATTTAAAATGTTCCAAGATTTTCTTTTCAGCTTTTAATGTTTAGAGCTTAGGCAGGCTTTAAACTTAAGAATACTGTAGAGTATAAAATCACATAAACACACACATTAAAGAAAAGAAAGACAGTATCAATATTTACACAAAACCTAACTTTTTCACAGGAGTGTTTTCGGTTATATTAAAAAATATCTGGAAATTATACAAAAGAAAAAGAAAAGTGAGGGTACAGTTAACATTTTAATGATAGAACTAATATAACTCTGTAACTAATGAAATATATTAAAATGGCCTTACTAATATCAAAATCAACTTAAATCATTAAAATGCTTTAATTTTCAGAAATTAAGTAAATTATGAAGAATATTATTTAAAATCCTGATACAGTAATTTCTGTTTTTCAGTTGATTCATTTTTCTTTTCAAAAATCTGATTGTCTAATTCCTAGGAATGCAACGAATATTCAGCAAGTATTCGGCATTTCAGCCTATTCAGCTAATACTAAGCAGATATTCAGCCGAATATATTCAGGATAATAATTTTTTTAAATACACATTTAACAAAGAATATTGCAGAATTACATCTCATTACATTTATTATCAAAAAATCTCCTAACATTTACTTAATTTTAAGCATAAGTGTATTTAATAAAGTTACCTATAAATTATCACTGCAAAGCCTTGAAATTGTGACACAAGAACAATAATTTTTTAGCATTTTCCGAAAAAAGTCTGTTCCATTTGGTTTCATACACAAATAATAACAACTAGGGATATAACAAATATTCAGTATGAGGCCTATTCAGCCCTTTTCTGAATATTTGTTCTGCCAGAATACTAAATAGCTATTCAGCAAAATAATTTCAGGATAGAATGTTTTAAAAAAAAATCTTGTTTTAAATATATTTAATAAAGAATATTGCAGAAATAATTTTGGTACATTTGTTATAAAAAAAATCTAACATTTATCCAATTGTAAGTTGCATTGTACATAAGTGTATTTAATAATGCTGCATATCATTTATAGAAGTCTGTTCCATAAGGTTTCAGATATATTACCAATTTCAGAATATAAACAATCACTAATATATACAAATCAATTACTTGATTTCAGTTGCATGTATTGCTCTACAAAGTTCGATTCAAGTTGGCCGTCAAATTTTTGCCGCAGTAAATCAAACTTGCCTTACCAACACACGTGCTATCTCTGGATGGGATTGTATAATCACGATTTTTGTGTAAATATTTTGCTATAGCTATTTTTACAATATCTATTATAAATAGACTTTATATTTCAATCACACTTTGTTTCAAAGTTTTATGAAGTATAAGTAAGAAGTGTTCTAAAAAATTTAAGACAAGAAAATTTTATTTCTTTTTAATATTATATATACTTTCTAACTAAGTTTAATTTTTAGTTCTTTGCTACTGTCAACAGATCGCCAAAAAGATTTCTTTTGAGATATTTCTAGAAAGAGCTTTGTTAGCTTGAATCACCGCTAATAAAGGTTATGGGATTTTGAGACTTAGCAGGCGTATCCCCTGTGTGGAAGGCTTAGTTAAGGTTACAATCAAAATAAATCAATCTACGAGAGTCATACTTCGACATCACAGTCGCATGATTTTCTGGTTGCAATCACAGTAATAGGATCTTTACCGCGACTTATTCTTTTCAAACAGATACAGCGTTCTGTCCTCAAAGAGAAAAACGAATTGTATGCGGGTTCTAAGATTTCGGAAACTCGAATTACAAAGCGCGTTATCATTCGAGAAAGCATATCACAACGGAGGTAGGTTCACTAGAAAGAATTCTTAACCTGATGGGTGGAGGTCAAAATGTATTATAATAAGAGAGCGAGATAAGGGGTAGGGGTGATCTGCGCTGTGACAGTACGACCTGCTTGATCTCAGATGATCACCGAGTATAGACTCTCTCCCGGTGGAGTGTGAGTGAAGCTCTATGAGGAAGGTGGAGTTCACAATATACATGAAGATTTTTTTAGGTAAGATTTTCATGGCGCCATCTGGTGACAGTATAGACTAATAAACCTCGCATAGAAATTATATTAAGAATAGTTCAAATAAAAACTACTTTGTGGCCTATTTTATTAAAATGACTGAATCCACAAATTTTTGACAGTAGTATTCGTCCACTGGCATTTGTGATTTTGATTGTCTAAGAAATAAGAAGTTCGTCAGATATTCGTCACTATCAGAATCTGGAGTGGCCATAGATGCAAATTCATTTTTTAAGGCTGTATAGAGATTGCAAGTGATATCTATTTTTCTAAAGCTGCCTTTATACCTAGAAATAATAACTCATTTGCATTATTCTTGAATAAATTATCAACAGAACTTAATCATTATTTTTTTTTTTTTTCATGCCTCCCGTTCTGGGAGATCGAAGATATTTACTTAATTTTCTGGCACACTTCAACGTTGTTCAAAGCAATTTTTGATTGGTTAACTTTTAACCAAACTCTGTTTACCACTTTCCGCTTTGCAGGTATTTTTTTTGCAAGGTGATTGTCATCATTAATTACATAATTATTTTATTTTCCATTCTTAAAAAACTGTCATGAGACGTTAAAAATTCCGTTTCTATTTTTACTTGGTCATTTCGTTTTTTATCACATTGTCAATAAACATTTTGTTAACGATCTCATTTTCATTTTAAAACAAATGGTACTAAAAAAATTGCTTTTAAAATTTCCAATGGACCGCTTCATGCAAGAAGAAGGCGATTCAAATAGGGAGGCTGTTTAATAGAGATTCAAGGGATGACGATTCGGATCAGTCAAATGCCGGATCGGATGTTGTAAGTTTAGTTTTCTAATAATCTGAGCTTGCATTTACTATGTTTATAATTATTTTCAATCGGATTATAATTTTCGAACTGTTATATAGACTAAACAAAGGTTTCTATATTTTTTTTGTTTTTTTAGCATCCCTATATTTTACTGTATTAATTAGGTTCAAAGCATATGCGTTGTTCATCGAAATTTTTTTAAATAAAAGGTGCAAATGGATAATTAATATTAATTTATAGACATTCTTTGAAATAATAGCATCCTATTGATATGTATGTTAAAGTGATTTTTATTCTTACGCAAATATTTGTAACTATCTCAAAATAATAGAGCATTTAAACTGTCCATTGCATCTGAGAAGTAGCAAAAGCTCTTCATATATCCACTGAAATAATACTAGGTACATTGTATGATAGCCCTTTTAAGTTTAACTTTTTGTTTTATTTATTTTGAGTTATTTCAATTCTTAAAATGCAAAATTTAAAATTTTTCATCTGATTTTCACAGAAATTCAAGACTCTTATATAAAGAAATTTCATTTAACTTTAACAATATTTACTTTAATATGTGGATTCCTAAGGTCAAGCTACTGTATTCTAGATTCTGGTGCAGTCAAGTTTGAAATATCTCTCTTTTGCAGTTTCACATTCCTTGATAAATGTATTTTAATACAGAAGAATAAAAAAACAGGTTGTTTAGAATTTTTACTGAATTCTTGTTTCTTTTTTTCAAGGAAAAAAAAAAGAATAGTAAAAATAGAAATCATGAAATATTTATTGTTAAGAATTTATTTGGGCTACTTGTTATCTGATTCTAGTATTGAAAGAACTCAGTGATTCTTGAAAAATTAAAGCAGGAAGGAAAAAGCTGAAAACATATATTGGTTATTCAGGGTTCCCGCAGGTCTTTGAAAGTGCTTATGTAAGCATTCTTTTTTTGAATGGCGAAATTTTATTTTCCCAAATCATCTGTTAGCTTTCTGGTGCCAGATCAGAGATCTGGTTAAATCAACAGACTAAGATTCTTTTTAATGATTTTTTTGCTTCAAGATCAGCAAATGAAAAGTTATGGAAGTAATGAAAATTATTATGAATTTGTCACATGGACAAGCTACATTAGAACAAAGGGTTCACTGTAAATAAATCATTAGAAGGTGGAAACTTAAAAAAACTTTTTATATTGCTCAGAGTTCATTTTAGATTGCTAATAATTCTAATGATTTCCTCTACATAGTACAAAGAGATGAACTTTATTATTCCAAGATGTATTTCAATATTCATACAATATCTAATGATCAGTTGTGAGGCATTAGAATATTCATGTGCCGTGGAGATGTAGTATCTTCTAATAGGAATATTTGTCAACTTCATGAGGCAGAAATATATATCTTCATTTTGAAGAACAACGAAAATTGAGAACTAAAATTAGAACTGTAGGAAAAAACTGTATTTAAAATCTAGTAAAGCTTTCCTTCAAAGCTGATCTCACAGCAATAGAAAATTCAGCTACAGAGAACTGTCTAATAAGACGGAAAATCTTTAAAATGTTCCTTTTTTTATAAAAAGAAGCAAATGCGGCGAGAGATATTAAATGAAAAAAACATCTAAAATTAAGAATTGGTAGGGATGTAGCGAATGGTGATTTGGCTGAATCTGGAATATTTATCAAATAACCAAATTTTTAAAAACATTTCACTTTTGATTGTAAGTAGAATATTTTAAATTTTAAATGTAAAAATTTAAGATTAAATAAAATTAATTTTTTATTATTTTATATTGAAAAAAATGTTAATGCTTTTATGTATATTTGTAATATTTTAAATATTTAATTACAATAAGAAATGAGAAACCCTCATCATTTTGGGATTGCTTAACTTGAAAGAAATGAGAGCGAACCATGGCAATGACAAACACAGAAGAAAATTGAATGATGTAAATTAAAACTACTATGATAATTCTATTTTGAAAAGAACTTCTAAATGTATTTTGAAAAAAAAAAAACTTCTAATTGGTGGAAAATTTCCAAGGTTCATAGAATTTAGCAAGTTAATATCTTTCGCACCTGCAAGCATTATATACTCAGTA